>JANVCL010000003.1:29542108-29557102 GCA_026546855.1 Erythroxylum incrassatum | reverse complement strand
TAATAATAATAATAAATACAAAATTAATAATAATAATAATAATAATAATAATAATAATAATAATAATAATAATAATAACATTTGCTTACGTGAGAGGAGGGGTATTTCTGGAAGTTGCTTATATGTTTTGTCTTGGAGACGGGGACAAAAGTTTTTGTCCTTCCTTTTTTAGAGGAACAAAAATTTTCGTCCCTGTCATCCGGAAACGGTGGACAGAAAATTGGAGACAGCAATCAAACGTCATCGGAAACAGGATTTTTACGTCTCGTCTTCTGTCTCCATTGACGGTATCAGAAACCAAACACTACTTTAGAAACCAAATGAAGAATGACATTAATGGATACGAGTGAAATAAAAACCAAACTTTCGGAGTTATTTGATAGCTTCTAAAAATCAAAAAGTGAAATGGAAAGATCCAAACCACATGTAATTATATATGGTGTAATTAACCCTAAAATATTATATCCCCCTGTATGTAAAGAGTAGAAAACTACAGCTCATGAGAGAGCATGTTTTTGTAGGCTAAGCTTTTGAAATGATGACCAATGATTAAAAGACTTAAGAAGTTAATTCAAACTTTCAAAATCTTGAATCATTTATTTTTTCGGTTGATTTTTAATTTTTTGAATTAATTTACTTTAATAACTTTTGTTATTAAAATTTGATCAATTTATTAATTTTGATAAATTAATCAGTTAATTTTAATAAATTCTTATAATTTAAAATTAATTAATTAATTTTTATTTAAAATATCTTTTTTCAACTAAACTTTAAATTTTTTAATAAGTATAATATTTTTCAATTATAATTTAAATTCTTTAAATTTATTTAATCTATATGTAACCGGTTTTATGATAATTTAATACCAATTGAATCTTTTAAACCTTAAATCATTTATCCTAGAAGTTTAACTTTTGAATCAGTTGTTAGTTCAAGTTTACTACTTTGCAATTTTATGTTGAGTTATTAGGGGAAACATGCATGAGTTAGGTGAATTGCAGCCATATTCTTAGCAATTGTGGATTTACAGAGTTTATGTAATCTCTTTTGCTGCATACGTAGGTCTAACCATCATAGCATCGAGGGTTAAAAACCTACCTTCATAAGTTGATATGTTGAGTCGAACAAAAATAAGAAGCATGATAAGAATCGTGAAGGAAGTCACCTCAAGTCCAAATCTACCAAGAGAAGCTCTAGAGAGTAAAAGGTTATAGATCTGTTGGAGCCACAGCTTAATGTGGAACCAAGTGTGAGTCAGATCGAGCCTGACGTCGTGGAGCCTCTCGTAGTTTATGACTACAACTCCTCCATACAACAATGGCAAAGCTCCCGCTGTTAATAAGGTCTGCTGTCAAAGTTAGAATTCTGTTTTCACATCAATGATGATGAGTGGGAAACAATCCACCATATTTAGAAGCTATATAGATTAAGTTTGGCATTTGATAAACAGCAATATTAAACCTTATTTCCATTTGACAGTAAGACCAATCACGAAAACAACAAATCGTGTCCCGTGATGCTTCGTTCATAATGTCAACTCTCCTGAAAGCACATCATATTCTTCCCATATACTTGGGCCTCTTAATTCATTCTACTGACTCTGGCTTCATGAATCAGCAAACCTCCCTTCCACTTGCCAGTCCAAACCTCGTACAGACCAAAATTGAGGCTTTCATTGTCGTTTGTAACCTCAACCACGAACTCTTGAGGCACTTGTTTTCGATCTTTACCAGGCTCAGGAAGTTCTATCTTGTGCCTTATATATTTCTGTGTCCCTACCTTAGCCATTATGTAAAGAGGACAGTCTTTCCAACCAAAGGCACCGTTGTTCATGGACAACAGGAAACTGATTTTGTACTTCCCGCGTTTCAGCTTGTTGGCTATCCGAGCTTTTACTTCAACCCATGAAACTTGCACCAGTTCTGCTGCTTCCACATCCTTGTCACTACCAAGTAGCAAAAACAATGAGACAAGACTTGATGCTTTTTAAACTAATTCAGAAATAGTAAACTAGTTGAAGAGAACTCAATTGTCACTTACCCTAGGAAGCGCCAATAGCGATTGTCGTTACCCCATGTGATGTTAAATGACTTGGGCTTAAACACCCATCCCTTGAAGTCAGTCTCCTGAAACAAATAAACTTATCAGTTTATTAACCACACGTATTCACACAATCCTAATAAAATCCTACAACAGAATTGCAACATTCTCGTACTTGTAACTCAAATTCAATTGTTGTTTAGAGGACTAGTTAACTAACCTCGATTGGTTCCACCTCTGCTAAATAATGGGGTCCTTTAGACATGAGTATGGCAACTGGTTGTTAGTGACTACAATCCCTCAAACAATTACTTGCAAGGAATGAACGTTTACAGATGAAATAAACCCTTGCAAATGGAGCCTTTATATTGAGAGAAAAAGAGAGAAAAGAATAATACTTTTCCGATTCCCTTTTGGTATTACCAATAATTTATTCCAATGGTGGAGACAGCGAAAATCACAAGAAGTTGCATCGCTGGAGAAGAAAGGAGAATCCAGCTTATGGCTTGTATCAAACACCGTGTCTAGAACTTTTCCTGATCACCAAATGACTACAGGACTCTATACTATGGTTTATGTAACTTGGAAAGATGATCAAAGAATATACATACATATGTAGCCGCCCCATCAAGTTGAAGCAGTACCTTTCAGATGCTGCAAGAGAAGGATTGATTCTCTCTGCATGCCATTTAAGTCAAACGTTTAATTAAGAGAAAGGAATTAGAACGGCTCATTTGGGAATCAGAACCCTGTTAATGGGGGAAAAGAAAAGTTTATCAGTGGTTTTTGCTTTGGCCTTTATCTAAAACGAATTTAAGAAATCCCTTGTTTTGTTAATATGACGTCATGTTTCATCATCTTGACATGAATAGAAACTTCACTAGTTTAAAGTTTATATATGGTGCAGAATATTTTTGTTGCTTATCTTTGTTATAAAGGGAAGATGATTCCATGGGGAGAAGAGTGAAGAGAACCATTTAAAGAGGATGACAAAGACTTTCGTTCACACGTAAAGAATATGAATAAAGTACATATTCAGTGGTTACCGGTAAACTCATATGAAGTAAACGCGTGAATGCTTGCTTATCAATTGAACAAGTTGAAACTTGCGTGAAGTTCAACACCTTTACCATTCTGATTCCTGCAAATCACAAAAACGTTCTAGTCCATCATCGTAACGTGCAGCCTTTTTAGCTTGTTTAAGGGTTCAGTCTCAAGTTTCAAAATTAAGCAGCAGGAATGAGGAAAAAAGAAAAACTAGGAGGAGAGAAATTGTCCAAGCGCAACTGCTCACTGATATGAAATTTCACTACCATTAATTGGCTAGCAGTAGAAACAATTGCATGGGAAAGCAGCTACAATAAGATGTTTAAATTTGTTTCCGCCTACAGCTCTTCTACAAGTCTAAAACTATTTATAAATACAACATAAGATATTGGATAACTACAACATCTGAGCAGAGGGTGACCTTGAACGAAGGTTGAACACCTGGTCATCACATACAAAATTGGATATGAACCAACTACAACGTTTCATGATATGTTCCTGAAGATTATAACCTGAACTCGCACATCCAAAATTCTGATCAGTAAGAGTTTCCTGGCTCAAGTAAATGTTAAGATACTTCCATTGGAAACCTCAAGGTTATAGTTCAAAATTTTCAGCCCTCAGGATCTGTGAAGTACACTGGACTATCAAGTTCACCCATGCTTGCAGAGGCAAACGATTCAGTTGATTCCAATGTGGAAAGTGACGAAGCAGTGTCATCAGAATCTGAGACAGCCTCATCAGGTAGAATGATATGATCCTCATCAATTTCAGATAAGTCTGACCCAGATGTTCCTAACAAAAGTTTGTTTATGGCAGACTTGGCTGTTTCGACAAACCATTCATCCTCAGGTAGTGCACTGCTTTTAATAGTTGTTGACATTTAGTGCATAGTAGTAAACAGGACATTTTTGAGTAAATATGTACAGTGCAACAGAATGAGAAGTACCTTTGTGGATCTATGCCTCTAGCCGAAAATGTTCTGATTGCCCGTGCAATTATAGCTGAAGCAATCTGGTGTATATGTCGAGATGGATAACCCGCAAAACGTGCAATTTCAACAGTGAAGTGCATGTCGAGTATTAACTGTCAGAAGTAGAATGTATAGTCAGGAGAGAGGGAGCAAGCAGAAATGACTTGGGTTAGCAAACAATGCCACGTAAAGGGAAACAAAATGTGTATATAAAACGCACGATCCATAGTGCCAAAGAAAGGTAAAGCTTCATTTGGTGCCAAATTGAGATATAACTGACTCAAGGTGACTACCAAAAGGTGGCACAAGAGAAAAGATTCAGCCACAGGTAAGTTAATAAAGAAGTTCAGAGAGTATGAGAGTAAGTATAGAAATCACCACAGATGACTAATTAAAGAAAGCAATAGAGAAAAGGGACCTGCTGCAACCCTAATGGCTTAAGGAGAACTGATTCATCCTCAAACACATCCCAGAATTCCTGCTCATCAGACAACCACATTACAACAGTCTCTGTTAGCCTAGCAAGCAAATTTTTCTGTATTTTCTCCTTCCCGAGTAAAACATCTCCAGCCACAATTGCTAACTGCTGCAATTTTGCAAATAGTGCCTGCAACAAGAATAAATCCATCAGTTACAACAAGGAGTCATTAGAGAAACAACTGTCCATGATGGATAAATACAACACCAGTGGCAATGGTCTGTATTCTCAATCTTAACTAGGCTCTGATGCATATCCAGGATTGATTTGGAAGCAAAATAAAGATCACATCAGATGTTAGTTTGTCATTTGACTCAACTTAAGATGATGAAGTGATGCATTAAAAAAGCAATAAGGACTCAAATATCTAGACAACCGATTGCTTAGCTTTTTTAAGCAGTTTATAAACCAATATCAAGCAGACCACTTGCAATGGTAGAGAGGGATTCCTTTCAGTTCCTATCTTGATGCGGTAACTAATGAAGTATCAAATGGCGGAAAATACATGTTAAACAGATATCCTAAGACATATCACAGGATGGAACCCAAAGACAATAGCTTTCGATAGAAAAGAAAAATATATCTAAAGATGACACAAGTAAAATTCAGTAATTGTGTTCCCATGTACCTAGAAAGAGAAGTTTCATTAATTGAGATGATCACTTGTTACCTGAAATGGCAATGAAGGTAGAGGATCATTGCCCCAGTATAAATCCTCCCCATCACCACTTAAATAAATTTGTGCATTTAATCGTGTTTTCCCTTCTCTTGAATAGATGAAGCACAAAACATATTGACGACAGAAGTGATCCCTAAGCTTGTCAAATGAGTGTTGAAGGTGGCGTTTCCAATCCTTTAATTCTGCTGTCATGGCATTAGGTGCAATACTCTCAGTACTTGGTTCCTTGCTTTCATTTTCTGGACTCCAAACTTGGGCAACAGCAAGCGGTAGTAATTCATCCAGAATGGTAAAAGCTATTCCCAAAAGTGCAAGCTTTTCTGAATCAGTTTCAGCCCTAAAGTGCATGACCTCTTTCACCTCAGTAAAATTGTCATCATCAGAGGGGCCCGGTAGAGATTTAATCAATGCATCCATGTATTTGTCAAACAACTGTGAAATTCTAGTCAATACATTTGCTCCAAAATGCACAACAGCCAAGGGGGTTAACTGTGACAAAATCTCCTGTAAAAATGTTTCACATCAATTTACACCCGCATATGTACATTGGGCTGGCATGAAATACTGGAGAAGAGAATTCTAGTAAACTTATGATCAAGAAACTACAAGAACATATGCATTTGCACACATTGCAAAGACTTCAGTTATAACAATATGGACAACAAGATGCAAGAATGAAAGGCTACATCTTAGACCATACAGGAAGAATTTAAGTCTGCACAAATAGGTGCTTGTGGATATAGTAGCTTAAAAGATCTGCAATTAATAATGAAACACAACAAACTTACTTCAATAATGTACATAAAATTAACTCCACTGTCGATCAGCGCACCATTTGAAGAAGTCATAAACATAGAAAATGGAGAAAGAGTGCGAAGTGACTGGAGCAGGATCTCATCACTTTCTGCCGTATTCAGAACTATTCTTCTAGCCCGTCTAAAGTTCAACTCCAACACTTCTTCAATATATGGTCGCAAGAGCACTAAAAGCAACTTGGACAGTTTAAGTCCTTGTGATTCCAACATTGAGCAGTAGCTAAGACTAGCCTGAACACAACTACTGGCTGCACCTAAAGCAGAAACAGTCTCTGAAGAAGGTGCATTCTCCTTCACCAATCGCACAAAATTTTCAATTTCCCACTCTGCCCATTGAACAACCCTATTGGTGTATACAGGATTATCACCAAATATTGAGCCAGATTCCTTTGTTGTCAATGAGATCATTGAAAAGACAAGCCTGGATAGTGTAACTGCAAATGTTATGGGATACATGGAACATGAGGAAAGAAAATCACCAATACTCTTTCGGAGGCGGTACCCATAAGATTTCAGCAGCAGTTGGTGTGCCAAAGGACCCTTCCCAAGCAAAATTAAACCAGCCAATGCTTTCTTCTGCTCCAGAATGCTGACTAGAGGCTGTTCAGCAATCCCAATTAACTGCTCCTCAAGCATTGACTTTCTCTTCAAAAAAGCTGATCTATATGACATTTCCTCAGTTTCTGAATCATCACCTGGGCCTTTCAGCTCTGGGCAGTTTCTCTCTTCTGCATCTATGGCTTGTATCGCTTCTTCCACCCTGTGTTCAGCCAATAGAACATCGATATTATCCAAGAAAGTGGCATTTTTACTATCAACACCACTTGGCAAGTGGCTTAGAGACTCATTGATCTCGAGATCTTGCTGGGAATCATCAATGGTGGTATTATCATGGTTCCATTCCTCCAGTTCACGACAAACCCCTGACATCAAATCTTGCACAAGAATTCCCTGAGAAGAAATGTGTTTTCGCAGCTCAACTAACTCATGCTCCACCTCGACCAACTCTTCTGACAATCTGCAAAAAGCATAAGGATTAATAATACTAAGCTTAAGCAAATCAAATGCATTGTTTACAAACTGGAAAAGGAACCAAAGATGTTCTATGGTTACAAGAGCATAAGAAGAAAATAGGCCCTGATAAGATTCTATCAGATCCCTCTAGTATTTTCATATAGGATGGCAGTCAACCTAATCAGAAACGACTCTGCTTTAAAGAAGTTCTCTGGTCCTAAGTACAAGTTGAATAACTAAAACTTGACATCTTGATGGGATTGGCCATATGGATTGTTATTTTCCAATTCATTCTATTTTGAACCAATATATTATATAAGATTATAAACTGTGCACTGTTCTCATCTTCACTACAAGGCATATTATGTGCTTGATTAGATAAAACTGTACTTGGTTGAATTTACATGTCAATAATTGTGCACATCCAGCCCATAAAGATCAAATGTGAGATTATAAATACATTTAGTTCCAATGTTCTTGCGAGAAGTGAACTATGGCTCACCTGAGGAAAGAAAAGTACTTCGTTTGCATATTGCCACACAAGTTTTCAACTGCATCCTTCAAATCCATGAGCTCACAACAGACTTCTCTGATTCCCTACATTACAAAGCTTCTTCAGATTTTAATAAATAGATACTAATAAGACAGCGTCTAACGTATCACAAAACAACGGCTAAAAGAGGACCACTCAGCAGATATTTTTCTCTGCCTGCTGAACTTGGTAGTATATACTGCTCAACAAGAACAAACCATTGATTTCCATCCACGACCAACTTCACCGGATGCAACCACAAGGATAAAGCCCAAGTAACTGAGGAAAGAGGTGCTCTGCTTGAGAGAGAGGAGAGCAGCCATGGTATGTGGGCGAACTCAGAAGGTTGAAGTTGCAAGGGGAAAAAAATTCGTTTGAATGCTTGCAAAAATGAAAACTTTAACAAAATCAGAAATGGAAATCTCAAAATGGTCGAAATTCAACTGTAAGATGGATCATGGATCACAACAATCCAATTTTCTTAACGCTAATCAGAAAAATGAGAGAAACCCAGTTAGACAAAATCGTAACTTTAAAGAGAAAATGAAGTTGGAAGTAAAATACTCGATTCACTCAAACTAAACTAGCCCAACGCCAAAAGTGAGCTCCTCAACAAGATGCAGATGAAATATAGAAGAAAAATAAAACCAAAAAAAAACCTTTTCGGTGCGGGATTGGTAGAAAGAATCGATCTTGGACTGAGGAGTAATGCTCTCGATTGAAGGGAAATCATCATCTTCTTCACTACTCTCCATTTTTTCGCTATTCACTTGTCTACAGTAGTTTGACGAGGACCCAGCTGCCTTAGAAACTCGACGTCACTTAAACTGAGTTGCTGCCGTTAATTTGTCTCAAGAGCTTGCTCATTTTTTTGGTACTATATTTTTGTCACTTCATTGTAAGACTTAAGAGGGGTTTGTTCGTGGGCAAGAAGCCAAGAAGTTGAAGCTTAACCGAAACGCATGCCAAAGTTAGCTTTGTTATTGACAATTCAATACATTTGTGATTAGAGTCTAAAGATCCATCTAACATGTGCATTTGCAATGACTTAGCAACAGGAGTTTGACTTTAGGGATGATAATTGATGACTTATGGTCTAAATTTAGTTGTTTTTAATAAATCGGTTTATTAAATATTATTTAAATGAAAAATATTTGTTTAACTTAGGAGGAAAATAAAAAATTAATAAACTTATAGGATTTAATTAAGATAATAAATATCAATACTCATTTCAAATATTATTTAATGTAAAAGGGTACAAGCTTTTTAGTTTATGTTTTTTATTTTGGTTTTTTCTAATTTTTAAAAATAACTAAAATTTTTGTTTCTAATTTTTTATAATCTATTCTACTATCAACTAAATAAATAATATTTAATTATTTAATATATTAATTATTAGTAAGAAGTATAAATAATTTAATTTAATAATATATATTTAATTAACTAAAAATAATTATTAATATGAATTATGAATAATTTTATTTTATTTAACAATTTTATTTAATTTTGTAATCAACTAAATAAAATTAATTTAATAATTATCAATAAATATAATTAAATTTACAATATCTTCAAAACATATAAATTTTAAATATAATTCAATTTAATAATTCAAATATATTTAAAAATAAATATTAATTTATAAATAAAAAAGTTAAATTTCGAAATATTTATTTCAATAAAATAAAATAATTTTTATTAATAATTTATTAAAAATATTATATAAAATATTTAAAATAAGTTAATTAAAAATAATTTATCATTAAATTTATATATGTAATTAATATCAACGATAAAAATATAACTATTAACAACCAATCAAAATTTTAATTTTATTTAAAATTGAAAACAAAAATGAAAAACAAAAAATAAAATCAAACAACTCCTAAATATATAGTCATTTTTTTTGTTAACTTTTTTAAATTGATGAATAAATAATTATTCTTAATTGACTTGACCACAACTCACCACTTGAGCAGTTGAAATTCATAAATTACTGGGATCATTCATAGAACACTGAGCAAAATACTGGATTTGCTTAATGAAATCCACCATGTGAGTAAAACATTTTTCTTTGCAATGCATCCGATCCAGCAACGCTTAATTCATTTTCTTAAATATTGGCAACAGAAGCAGACAAGTTTGCTTAAAGGAGCATCAAAAAGCCTTAAGCAAGAGAAGAAAGCAATGAAAAGAGACAAATACAGAGTGAAAGAGAGCAACTTTGTTAAATCTTTCAATTTCATAATGTCACAAGGTCTCTGTTTCTCTTTTCTTTCCAGAAGAATGCAATCAGGTATTGCCTTCTCCTCTTTATCTCGTGCAAGAACAATGGGCGACACATACAGTTCAGTATATTATAATAACAAACAAGATGCAGCCATGTTCTGCAGTCCTGTGAGAATGTGGAAGGACTATGAAGAGTTAAGGGGTATTTGGTTACACCTCTAAAAAGTATTATTGAGAGAACCATCAATTTTCTTCAAGATCTACCACTACCTTCATTGGATATAATCTTCGTAATAGTTGTCAGTAATTACAGAGACAAACCTCTCCAGCCAGGGAAGCTGGTGAAGATCCTTCATGGCATCTACGTACGAGTCGGTACAGCGTGGTGGAGATTGATAAGGGTGATGATCACTAAGACTGAAACCCCCAGCAAGGAATCTTTGTATCAGTGCGAGCTGCGATTTCTCCTGGTCTGAGTAGGCATCCATAAGCAGGGGCAGTGAATTAAAAGTCTCCCATGCCCACTGTTCTGATTCTTGGACAGAATGACTGACCAAATCATTAGAGTTGTCTTCATCCCAAAAGGCACATTGACAGCTCTGTTGTCCATCTCTGTATTCCACACCACAAGAGTAACAGAACTCGTGCCCGCACCTGAGAGAGAGAATTTAAAATTTTAACACTTATGTATCATATGATATTAAAGACCACCTGTAATGACAAATGCAATGTGATTGCATATTTGTCATCCAACTTTGTCAAAATTGTCGCCAAGAAGATGGTATATAGTTCTGTACACCAGTTCAACAAAACTTCTGCTTTTATCAATAATGGTAAAATGGGGATTGAACTGGATCTTCTCTCACAAAAATATTCTTACCAGAATGCATGGATGATTCTTTGATGTTAATGATCAACATTTTGTATACTCAACCATGAGATAAAAAAAATATATTGGGACTATTGCACAATTACAGAAAAATACTACATAACAGACAATAAACATGATTATGAGCAAACAAACTCAACAACATACTGCTCAATTTATCTTCTTTTTTTTTTTTTTTGAGTCAGAAATAGTCCCAGTTACTTTAATGAGTCTTCTGAAAGCATGCCTTAAATATTGCTTGCAAGTATGCTAAATGATTTATGTTTTATCTTTCCAAACATCTGGAGGCCCTTTAAACATTTGTTCCCAGTGCCCTTACCCAGAAGACAAGGGCTAGACTACCCATTTGAAAAATGTGCATACAAAAAGGAAAAGATAAAACCAGTCATGAGAAGGAAAGGGAGGTTTCAAGGGAGATGTACACAGTCGAAGTGAGTTTTTTTTTTCCTCCTCAAATATTATGTTTTCTTTATGTCAAGCAGATGTCTATTTCTTTTCCTTGACACAACTACTATCATGATATGGGAATTACTGCTGACAAATCTGTTCTCAGACTCACTAGGGTCCAAGGGTTACTACAAGCCACAAATTGTACTTTTAAGAGTCAATACTCAATGCCAAACAACATAGAATAAGGATATATTTGGTGTAACTTGCTGACAGTTCACGAGAAATTTGTTCTAGACCGGGGTGAATAGATAAATTCATGAAGGTAAGAGTGAGCAATTCAAGGAGATAAGGCAAAATGATGGCCTGCAGAGGTGACTAAACATAGTGATGATTTTAACATGGTAACTGATGCAATGGGTGTCAAAAGTATGGAACCTGAAATAGATGCGTTTGTTATAGATTTGCAATTTAACTTAGGATCATAGCAGATTAGTCTCTGATCTTGATCAAGAACTCTTAGTAAACCAAGATCAATATACAGATGTATGTGTCTGTGTGTGCTTGACAAAAAGATAAACTACAATGAAAACAAAAATAGAAAATAAAAAGAAATATAAATTGCACACATATCTTACCAGCAGGTCATGTGGTAGCATCCTTGAGAGAGCTCAATCATCCTGCGGCACTGTTGACAGCGCCTCCACCTTTTGTTTTGGGCTAGACGATGCAGCGTGATATCAGATGCATCCCTTTCCTCCAACGGAAGATTCTGATACTCTTCACAGCTCATTGAAGAATGCCAAGGAACACCACAATCAACACAGATGGACCTTTGGCAAACTCGACACTCAACACACATAGTACCAGACTGGCTTGATGAACTTGCTCTAGTTGACACACATTCATGGGGATCAAGAAGAACAGAACAATTTGGATAGGGACAATAAAATCTATTTGAGTGGAGGACATCAGCTTCTGAAAAGGCCTTCTCTAGCAATTCATATGAAATGAGAGGCAGAAAAGATTTGCATTCAGTGATGGAGATGATATATTTGCAACCTAACTGAGGGCATCTGATTGGTGCTTGAGACAACTGTAATTTCCCCTCAACATAGGTTCTCATACAATGTGAACAGAATTTGTGAGAGCACTTCATTGTGATCATCATTGACTGTAATTTATCCTCACAACAAATAGAACAACTCTCAAGCGATTTATTGTCTCTTGCAGGAAAAGAAACAACCCCAACTGCTATCTGGGCTAAATGCAATGCCCTTTCAAGTTCAATGCTTGGTGTGAGTTTCAGAACAAAAGCATCCAGGTTGCTGATATGCTCAAGAATTCTTTGCCTAAGAGCCATGAGAAGTGGTAATGCAAGTTTCTCTTCATTCACTATCTGCCAAAAGGGTAGATAGCAACTATGAAAAGATTATAAGATTTAGAATGCAAATACAAACAGATTCATGTAAAGATCATAAAATTCAGTTAACATCTTGCGACGCATAGCATGCAGAAATCATGATAATCTCATCCACACTGAACTTTGTGGGTCATCATACAAAATGACCACAAGCAGCTGGCAATCAAACTCAACTTTTCATACGAGTATAGGATATCTAATAATCACATCCTATGTTGTTCAGCTAAGAAATAAAGAATTTCAAATGACATGATTCACCTGTTCATATAACAACTCAGAGTCGGTGAAAGCATAAACTCTGCGGATATTGTTTTGCATAGCCTCAGCCAAACCATCCATCAGCGCCAAATAGTCTGCAACACATTCCGACACATAGAAATCAAGCTTTTTTTGCACCTGAATGATAGGAAGATCTTTTGTTCTCTCCATTACCACACCAATCCCAGAGAACCCACAACCAGATTCCCCAGCCTCTTCTACTGACAAGCCCTTGAAAAACATCTTCACTGCAAATTCATCAAGATCTTCTTTAGGCTCTTCCTTCACTATTTCTTCAATATCCTTCCACACGTCTTCATCTTCACAACAGCTGCAGAACTCTTCCTCATCTTCTTCCAACTTCATTTCTCCTATCAAATTCACGGACGATCCGCCACCAAAATCAACTTTACCTTCCATCTTCAACATCAAAGTTACACGGAATCCCAGAATAGTTCAGGACGAATACATCCAACTGGACCAAATCTAGCCAAAACTCAACAAGAAATCAATCAAAAATTACCTCCCCTCTGCATCTATATATACTTGAGGGCAAAAGGGAGCAATAAGTGATTCCCGAATCCAATTCGCCTTCTACAAGTTCCACCTGAAATTGAACGGAGACCCATCAAAAAAAATGCGTCCAAAAATCAAGACTTTATCATCAACTTGCCCTAACAACACTTTTAGAGCTAATAATCATAAATTTAAGTCTAACAAATACCCATTAGCAGATCATTGAAAAAAGCTTCCTGCTTTACAAAAAAGGAACAAAAACAAACTCAACAAGTCGACATCAATCGAAGTCAGCTCAAAAACTGACGCTATAAATAAAGTATCCAGGCCACGACACTAGTAGAGAAAACCACAAGCAATCTATTGGCATGAAGAGGAATTCAGATAAGAAATGAAGCTTCCATACCACGAAAGGAAGTGGGTTATCAGACAACTGTACCAGGAAGATCAGACAGAATTTTCTTTATCTGAGACTGATGGATCACAATAAAGGGTTTGGTTAAATACCCTAACAATCTGATAAAAAAATTAACCTCTGCAGATAATTTCAGGATAAAGTGTGCATTCAATGATTAAGAGAAAGAAAGTCAGAGTGTGATAGGCGAGCAACAAACACGAGAAATGCTTAAATGGCGTAGAAAGAAAGAATCTTTACTGCAATCTCTGGCAGTCTTTTAACTTCTTCTTGACTTCTCATTTATTTATTTAGTTTTTCTACAATTATCTATAGTAAAGATTCCTTAACTTTTTTTTAATTTTTAACGAAAATGATTATTTCTATAGCTTTCACTTTATGAAAGATAATTCTAATTTTCATTTAAATATTAATTTAAATGAGTGCAGTAAACGTCAAACTCATTATAGTATGGAACCAAATCCCACTTCTTAAGGTGGCTGGTCAATGCTTGACTCTAGACCATGGTTTCATTAGTGATTACATTAATAGCAAATTTTTTATTTTCAAGATTTTGTTAAAATTTTAATTTTATATTTTAAAAAATTATTCTCTTATATTTTAGTTAAAAATAATCATGAAATGTACATGATATGAATACTAAATATAAATTAATCAAATATTATTTACATTATAATTTAATATAGTTCTTAAATTCGAATTAGTTTTATTAAATGAAAATGTGCAAACCTTGATACGTTTCGACAATACGAGCTTTTGAGCTGAAGAGCAATGATCATGGGGGTGTTTGGTAGATAGCTTTTCAGGTGATTAAAAACTATTAGCTGTTTGACTATATTAAACAACTACTATATGTATTTGGTTAAGAGCTGATTAGATTGACTGATTCAACCCAACCAATCATTTTTTGAAAAGCTATTTGGGAGTAGCTTTTCAACCAATCGGCTAATAAAATTTTTACTAAAAGACAATTGTGCCCTCAAACTTATTTCTAACTTATCTTAAATGTATAGGATTAACTACAACTGTTATCTATAAATTCATCAAAACGTCAATATGGTAGCTTAAATTGAGAAGCAAGATATTATTCATCGAGTAAGTTTGCAGATAACACAAAGTATAAAACTAGAGATGAGATTTGGATTTTGTTGTTATTATTATTAGATTTTGTTGTTGTTGTTGTTGTTGTTGTTGTTGTTGTTGTTATTATTATTATTATTATTATTATTATTATATGTTTTATGTTTTTTATTAGAGTTATAAACTTAATTTTTATAGAATTTACTATCTAAAATCTAA
>JANVCL010000003.1:29514749-29533908 GCA_026546855.1 Erythroxylum incrassatum | reverse complement strand
GATGAACAAATCCAAATTCTTCATTTGTGTGGCTTCTTATGATCTAAGATGATAGGTAAACCTTGGAGGGAATCCTCATTATTCGGTTTCTGTGGAAGGGTGAAAAGTTCATTCAGATAAGCTAAACTTCATAAAACTAATTAATGATTGGAAATTTCAGGTCTCAAGATGCCGCTCAACCATATGAGTACAAAGGACAGATCTCTAACCACATTGATGATAGTTCAAAGCTCAAAATTGGCATTGTCGGATTTGGAAACTTTGGTCAATTTCTAGCGAAAACAATTACTAGTCTTTGCAATTGAGCTAGGTTTTCTTAGCAAACACTTAAATAAGTTTTTTAAAAAAAAGAGGCGGGTAAACGAGTACCCGATGGGGGTCAAACCCCCAACGGGTACGGGTATGGGGGAGCCAAAAAAATCTCCGACGGGAATGGGGGCGGGTATGGATATGGGGGCAGGTTCATGGGGCGGGTACGGAAGATGGCATACCCACCCCATACCCGCCCCGTTGTCATCCTAACTTTTATAAGTCCAATGAGAAATTAGTACCAAACATTTTTTACAAGCTCAATATCAAGGTTTATATGAGGCTAACTTTACAAAATATTGATGCAAACATAGCAATTTATTAACATTATTTAAAGGGTCAATCACATTAGATCCCCTTGTGGTTTTAACCTTTTTCGCTTTAGTCTTTATTTTTCTACGTTTTGTTATTATGCCAAATTCAATTAGACCCCCTATAGTTTGGACATTTTTCATTTTAATGCCTAATTTTTAAAAACAGTGATTTACAATTAACGTAACCAAATCATATCTTATCAAATTCTCCCACGTTGTACTCATGCTTGTCCTCAAGCATACATCATTTTAATACATTAATCATCCTCTTAACAACTTTTCATCTTCTTTTATGTTATCTAAAAATATCCCAAATGCTAGTAAATATTAAAAGTTTACGATAAAATAGCAATTGAGAGTACAAGCACTCAAACGACAAATTTCTAGAATAAAAACATAATATCTCATCAATTCCATCAAAATTAAATGGAACAAGACTTGACACTCTCTCATGGATTTCACTCCATACATCAAAGGAACAAGACTTGATACTCTCTCATGGATTTCACTCTATACATCAAAGTGTTTAAGATTCATTAAGCATTCAAATTAAAGTATAATGAGTTATTTTTATAAGCTTGCTCATGAATCATATCTCCACCACTATCAAAAGTAAATTTATTGCATAAATTAAGGGACTTGATAAGGTTTGTATCGTAGTTTACGTAAAGGTATATCAAAAAAGAAGGTTTTAGGTTAAACAAATTGAAGGAAATCATACAAAATTATCCAAAAAAAATTTAACTCAGATCAATCTAAAAATTCACTTGATTTAAATAACATCTTTTTCAATCAACTCATTCATTTTTCTTTTTTCTTTTTCTTGTTCAAAATTTCTTTTTATTTTATTTATTGAATGAGAACATCAAATAGTGAAATTTCTTTGTTAACTATACTTCTCCTCCATTCTATAAAATTTGGAAAATCAAAATAGTACAACTTGAATCAACTAATTTACTTTTAATGAAAATAGTCAAAATCTTATGTAAATAAGCTTTATACAATTCCTTCAATTTAGGGGTTCAAAATTATTAAGGACATCAACAAAAAGAAGGGTGAAAATGGCTTTTAACAAGTATGCAATAAAAGAAAAGTTAAGGCTCAAATTGGTTTTCTAGGGATAAAAATTAAAGTATGTTTTTTAATGTCAAAAATGGTTATACCTAAGTTCCCTACCATCTCACCGCATAAATTCATGAAAAATGTGGTTTCAAATTGTATTCAAAACCAAGTTCTAGCATAAACAAGTCATGTTTGATAATACACAACAAACAAAAATGTATGAGCACAAATATGATGAATTGGTCTTAAGCTTAAAAGCTCATATGAGTGTCAAAATACATCAAATCTTGTATATTTTCATTCAATAAAACAAATGAGATATTTTAAGTAATTTAATAAAAACCACTAATCATGCTCGTCTCTCTCGTGCATTAAAACTCAAAACTAAAGATGTATCCTAATTTAGGGATTATTTTTAAACAACAATAAAAAAAATTAAGCTACTATGAGGAATAATTAATATATAAATCATAATATTCATATGTCCAAACACAAATCATATGTTTTTGTAAAGAAAGATAAAGACTTATTTGATCATAACTCTCACCAACACTTAAAACATGTGTTGTTCCTAATGTATACATAAGATGGTCACATTCCATAAATTTAATCGATATAAAAATAAGTCAGAGATTAGAATACTCCCCTTAGTTTTGAGCATTTGGAACAACATGTACTACGATGTAGGTGAACATAGGGGTGTTGTGTGATATATAATAAAATTGTCTCTTTTGTTTCTTAATCAATCTCATTCTTTGGCTATCTGAATACACTTATGATTGGTACTAGTGGTAAATAAAGTCTTGGGTTGATATTTAGTAATTAGATTCACTAAGGATTTAGCTCTTATAGTTGTCTTATTAGTTCCCTTCATCCTTCCCATAGCTATGACAATTATGAACAAGAAAAACTAACCTTAGACAATAACTAAAGGAATCAATTAATAACTAAAACTATTGTCACTAAAATTAATAACTAAAAACTTATAAAAATAATAAAATAATAACTAAATAAGAAGTAATAAAATTAAATACCAAAAGAGGCATGAAAAAATTGATAATTCAAAACTCTTTATAAAGATGGTGTGATTTGTTTAGTTAGTTTGTATGGTTCCTCGGATTGGTGTTGTACATGCTTGGCTAGTTGACTACTTAGTGCTCTTCAATGCTTGGATTGCTTGATGGATAAGCAGTGTTGCAACCTAGTTGGTGGAGCTATGTTGGTGTGCGATAGTTTGGTGCTAGTATGGCTTCTAGGACTGTGGGCTGGTGCGCCTGTTAGGACAATTATGTTAGTTGACTGGAACGATATTGTTGGTTAATGCTTACCTGGGATATGGAGAACCTGAAAAAAAGAAGAAAGTTAGGGTTTAATTTTGTGTTTTATTTTTTTAATATTTACAAAGAAAATCTAAAGTTTTATTTTTATTTTTATTTTAAAAATCATTAATTTCTTAAAACAAAACAATTTACTAATATCAATAAAGCATGATCTGGCCTTGTGTATTTTAGTAATATGGAACTTGAGGGATTCAAATCTAGAACTTTAAGTTGTATAAGGTGTGATCTCATTTGTTCATTTTAGCATTCTGAAATTTAAAGAACTGTTATCTTAAACATGAGATATATAAGGCAAGATCTCGCCTTATAAATTTTAGTGTTATGGAACTTAAATGATTCAATTCCAGAAGTACGATTTACATACGGCGTGATCTTGCGTTATACATTTTAGCATTTTGGAACTTTAATTCTTTTATCCTAAAAGATGAATTGCACAAGGCATGATCTTACGTTATGAATTTTAGCATTTTTCCTAAAAGACCAAATAATCCCTTAAACTAACAAAGCAACTACACAAAAGCAGGCAGAACAAACCTATAGGTAATTGAAATGAAACTAATAAAAATTGTCATGTTTAGGTTGCTTCCTAAAGAGTGCAATTGTTTAAAGTAGTTATGCTTAATGAGTTTTTTTTCTTCTTAATCTTATACGTATTGGGAAGCGCCAAATTAATATCCATCAAACTTCAGACCTTTATATCCTTATAAAATGGTTTTAATCTATGTCAATGCACCTTGAAGATTTTTTCGGTATCTAAACTCTTTATTTCCATTGCACCATAATAAATATATTAGTGAAAATAAAAGAGTAAGCCATCTAGAACATAACTTACTCGACATAGGCTTTAATCGAGAATTATATAATAACGCTTTCTTTCCCACCTCAAATTGTTTCCTCAACATCATATTATTATGGAACAATTTAGTTTTCTCTTTGTAAATTCTTAAATTCTCATAAGCATCTAACTTTAGTTCCTTTAGTTCTTGCAATTGTAATTTCCTAGCTTTTCTAGCTTTGTCCGTATCCATGTTGCAACCTTACACTACCCAATAAGCTTTATGTTCAATTTCCACTAGTAAATGATAAGATTTACCAAAAGCCAATCAATAAGGAGACACTCTTATCGATGTTTAGGTTGTATGATAAGCCTAAAGAGCACGTCTATATGTAAACTCTAATCCTTTCTTCCCAAATTTACCATCTTTTCTAAATTATATATCACTTCTCTATTCAATATTTATGCTTGTTCATTCGTTTGTGGGCGATATGTAGTACCTACTCGATAATGCACTCCATACTTTTGAAACAAAGTCGCGACGACTTTACTTTAAAAGCGACTCCCTTAATCACTAATAATGACTAATGGAACTCAGAATGTATAGAAAAATTTGGACTTTATAAAATCTACGCTGCAAAATCATCAGTCCTAGTTATTTTTGCTACCACCCACTTTGAAACATAATCAAATACCAAAAGTATGTAAGAAAAACTACAAAATGAAGAAAAAGGGCCCATAAAATCAATGCCCTATACATCAAATATTTCAACTATAATAATTAGGGTTTGTGGTATTTCATTTCTATGAAATAACATGCATGACTTTTAACATCTATCTTAACTTTTGCAAAAACACCTAGGCATCTCTAAACAAAGTCTCTCAATATGAACCAATATCCAAAACTTTTTTAGTGGTTTGTATAACATCAAAGTGACCACCACATGCATAATTATGATAAAAAGATAAGACATAATGTACTCATCTTCTGGCACACAATGTCTAATAACTTGATCATAGTGGAACTTCCATAAATAAGGTTTATCTAAAAATAATATTTTGCCTCATTCCCTATATTTTCTTTTAAAGACTTACTTATGTAGTTTGGTAAGGTTCTAATAACTAAATTATTAACAAGGTCTATGTACCATAGAACCATACCTTTCATTTGAAAAAATTACTCATAAGGAAAAGTTTCATAAACACGTATATTATCTTTATGCCTAACCAACCTACTCAAATGGTTTCTACTCCTTTTCGATATATTATTGTCAAATCAAATTTTTGAAGTAGCAAAATTTATCGTATTAACCTCAGTTTGGACTTATTTTTTGCCAAAAGGTATTTTATTATTGCATGGTCAAAATAAAAAATAATTTTAAAGTTAAGAAAATAAGATCAAAAGCAAAAATAATTGCTAAAAGCTCCTTCTCGGTTGTAAAATAATTACACCATGCAACAACCAATATTTTTTTAGCATAATAGATGACACGAATTTCTTTCCTAATTCTTTGGCCTAAAATAGCTCCCACTATATAATTGTTAGAATCATATATGATCTTTGTAGCTAAATAATTAGTGCACTTGTCTATAATGCTTTAAGCTTATCAAAAGCTTCCTGATATTGTTTCCCAAATCCAAGTGGAACATCTTTTATAGCAACTTTGACAACGGTATAGTAACCTTGGAAATTTTTTTAATAAACCTGTGATGAAATAATACATATCTAAGAAAATATCGAACTCCCTTAACATTTATAGGGTAAGGTAAGTTTATAATTAAGTCCAATTTTTCCTTATCAATTTCTATGCCTATGGATTAAATCACATGTCCCAAAATGATACCTTGATCAACTATAAAATGACATTTTTCCTTATTCAACACCAAATTTCTCCCACTGCATCTTTTGAGAACCTTGGATAAATGGTTTAAGCAATTATCAAATGAATCTCCATAAACAATTAATCATCTATGGATACTTCAACGCAATTCTCAATATACTTAAAGAATATACTCATCATGCACCTTTGAAGTGTACTTGGAACATTATAAAGATTGAAGGGCATTTTCCTAAAAGCATACATTTTGAAAGGGCATTTAAAGGTATCTTCCTGAGCAATTGCTATTTGATAGTAATATGAAAACCACCCAAAAAGAAAAAAACATGATTTACTAGTAAGTCTTTCTAACATTTGATCTACAAAGACTAGTGATAAATGATCTTTCTAGTGGACAAATTAAGTTTCCTAAAGTCTATGCACATTCTCCACCCATTTTGTACTCTCATTGGTACTAACTTGTCATTCTAATTTTGTATCACTGTCACGCCAATTGTTTTGGCACAGTATAAACTAGGCTTGCCCACTTACTATCCGATATTGGATCGATTATACCTGCATCAAAAATTTTAAAATTTCTTTCATTACTACATTTTCATTATTAGATTGGTTCTCCTTTATGGTTCCCTTATTAGCTTAGCATTTTCTTTTAAAATAATCTTATGAATACAAATTTTTGGGTACTTATGCCTTTTATGTTAGCTAATATCCAACCAACTATGGTTCTGTACTTTTTTAGAATTTCCATTAGCCTTTCTTCTTGCTCTTTGGATAGCATTTTTGAGATGATCGCATGTAATGACTCTTCTTCATCTAAATAGACATACTTTAGCTAATTAGGTAAAGCTTTTAATTTTTTCTTAAAAACTTGTAAAAAAAGGTAAAAAATTTTAAAAATTATAGTAATTTCAGTATTTAAAGTTTTCGAATTTATTAGCATCGTATATAATGATTTTATAACTTCAAAAATTCCTCCAACGTGCTTATTCAATTTTAGTTTAGCATTAAACTCATAATCATTACTAACACTTTCTTCTTTAAACATATCCTGCATAATTGAATCCATAATATTCATATGATAAACATAGTGAAAATTATTAGAAAAACTTTATTACTTCAAAAATATTAAATTTTACTATCTCTTTATCAAACTTAATGAAAAGAGTACCCTCATCCACATTAAATTTTGTTTTAGCCATCTTAATAAAATGAAGTTGAATGCTATATATTGCCTCCATCAATTTTTAAGATGTAAAAGTTAGTTGGAAATGTCAAACTACTAACTTGAACTAAAACTTCTTCTATAATACCAATAGTACCACATAGGAACGAGCAGCTAATTGAAGAATCACATTAGTTTCTTACAAAGAACTTAGATTTCAAGTTCGATTAATTGAGTATGGCATGGCATTGATAAATGCACCTAAGTCTAGCATGAAACGCTTAATTTTCTTATCAACAATGACACAAGGAAGTATAAACATACTTGGATCTTTGCATCTTTTTGGTAATTTCCATTTTATCACAAATGATACATTCTTATCCAAATTGTCTTTCATTATCCTTCAACTTCCTTTTATTTATGCATAGTTCTTTCAATAACTTTGCATATTTTAGAATTTTCTTGATGGTTTTTAAAAGCGCTACATTGATTTTCACCTTTCTGAAGGTCTCCAAGATCTCTCTTTTATATTTCTCTTCTTTTGATTTAGCCAACTTGCAAGGAAAAGGTGGTACATGTGTATTAGATTGCACACGTAAAGACAAATCATCTTTTACCTTTGTTGAATGATGAGCTAGAGATTCATCTTTCTTCTCTTTTTCTTCATGCTTTGCTACTTAAAGTCATATTGAATTCCTTCCCACTTCTTACCATTATTACACTCACATTCTCCTTAGGATTCACCACCATTTCTGAAGGTGATTTTTTTTAATGCTTACACTTCTAATTTACTGATGGAGGTGGATAATTAAGTTCTATAATTTCCTAAATTTTGAAGGCTTACTCTTGTTTCCTATTGAAATTGTTGAGTGTTAGTAATAACGAACTTAGCAATTTCATCCAAAGATATACATGAATTTGAGAGTTGAGATTGAGTATTTATAAGTGCTTGAGGTTGTCTATTGACATTTTGAGATTGGTATCTTGTTGTCCTCCTTGATTTCCATAGCTAAAGTTCAATGATATCTTCATCTTGGATTATAATGATTTGGACAAAGGGTCATATTTCTATCGAGGTCGACCAAGAAATCCCCCTTTGGCATTAGCTTCATGCATAGAGTCTTGCTGCAATATAGGGAACATATCTATAAGATGCCTAAAAAATGAGCATATTCTGCACACTCACGTTGATTGCAATTAACCTACAACCAATATTTGATGAATTAGAGTAATTAACCTCAAAAAATTCCCTATAAGACTCAATTTTAATGCATTAATCTAAATAAGTATACACTTGACTCTATGTTTCCTAAATAATAGACCACTAAGAAGTTTGATATCAAACATCAAGAAGTAAGGATGTAGTTGACCTAAGGCCATATATTTATCTCTCTAAACAACTTGAACAAAAATCATTAGGTGATGACCTCAAGCCACACCGGAATCTTTCATCATAAACAATTTTCTAGTTAGGCTTGCAAGAATATGCTCTCTCGTGGGCATTGTGGCTTTTTTACCCTTACAAACACAAAGATGTTATACTCTATCCTCGTATAATCCAGGTCGCCCTTAACTTAAGCTAGTACTTTTTTAACCTTAAAGTCTTCCACGAGGAAAATGATAGAGTTAACAGTTGTCAACCATTCACCACTAATGTCAGGCTCTTTATTGTCTACAACTACAGGCCTGTGGCTTACTAACCTTGAGTCAATGCCAGATATACTCCTATACATGGTGCTAAACCCTCTTGATGAAATACTATGTGCAGATATTAAGAGAAAGATACTAAAAGAGTCTTACCACGAGAAGATGATAGGCCTACATTTGTTAATTAAAACTAGATTGCTCGAACTACGTGTTACAGAAAAGAAGGGGAGCTCACAGACACAAGAGACTGGAGCTATTTATAGAAAATGCGCACACAACCTCATTTTCCACCAAAGGGCTGGTAATTTAAGAAAGAGACTTATTTTGTTGGAAATGATTCAAAGGTTGCATTATATATGAATTAGTTTTCACCCCATGGCGTTTACGACATACCTAATGTGAAGGAGAACATATCTCATGATTCATTTATAATTCCAGAACTCTCATTAATGTCTGTCGATCAAGCAGATTTGGTGAGCTAGCAACGTCTTTCAAAATTCTTGATAATCTAAGGCTACCATTTGCATTATGAAATAGGTTAAAGTCTCATCTTCATGACAGACCCGTAAATTACAGAATGAAGAAATGACAGATCGAGAGGTAAGTTGACATACTAACAAGAGAATAGATAGGTGAGGTTGCTAGATAATAAGTTCATCCCCGGAATCCAACAAATAACTCAGTAAATCAAATATCGCTTAATGTTGTATAAGATGGAGATACATGCATGACTGTTTTATATACGTATACACGTCATTATTTCTAAAAATGAAGTCACTCTTTTAATATCACTAAGTATTGGATTTCTCACTTTATTCTTATTAATTTGATTATGTTAAAAAATATTATAAATTTTAATTATACAGAGCTATTAAAAAGAACCCCCATATTACATTATAACTCGTTACATCAAACCTGATTTTAAACACTTAGCCTAAATTTAAATCTGAAGAATTCAGCAGGAAAGAAAATGACAAATTGATGGAGTAGGGTTTGGTTTGGTGACCTACACAGGTCCAGTGCTTTGAAACCCCTGGCCCCGGTGATCAAAGTGGTTGGAAAGAGGTCTTTAAGAATCTTTTCGAGTTGCATATAATTAATTTATTACTGTCAATTATTCAAAATTAATAGACTATTACATATATTTAAAACTTTATTATGCAATTTAAAATAAAATATTAAAAGTAGTATGGAGTATGTAAACAATCAAATATGCGAACTTTGATCCTCTAAACAAAACTTATAAACCTTTCTCAAAGAGGAGGTTGATATGCTCAAAAGAGTAACAACCCACAACTTTCATTTAGTACTATACTCTACTTTGCGTGTAGAAGTGGCTTGAATAAGTAGGTTTAGATATGACTTACACTTTGAAGATTCTTCAAGATCTTAGGGGAATCCCAAACTAAGTGAAAATTGGAAGGGAAATAGTTTCGTGAACTTTCCGATTCGTTTCTGGTAAACAAAAAATTAGAAAAATTAAAAGAACTAAAAATAAATCAACATCAAAAATTTGGTACCATAGTTTAACATACTTTGCTTACGCAAGGCTCTCACCCAACTTAATAACTTTCACCGAAGTATAATAGATTTACTCAAGGTTTTACTGAGCCGATATCACTCAACCCTTGACACTATCTGTCAACTTTATTTTTCATGAAAGAATTGCACACCCAATAATACGACCGCCTTGTACTAACCTTAACAGAGGATTTTTTTCAACATTCTTTTGAAATAAGAATAGTAACTAAATCACTCAAGTGATTAAACAAACAACAACACTCAAGAAAATAATAAATAAAAATGGCTCAAATATTTAATCAACTAATAATCGAACAATAAAATACTTGAGACATCAAAAAGACTTCTCTATGGCTTTTATCTTCTTGAAATAACCCAGCTAAACTCTCTATCATAGCTTACCCTTTCCTTACAGAAAAACAGCTCACGATGTTTCTTCAATTAAAAGCCAAAAACCACTTCGCCGACGATGAACTTCGGTACACCCAATATACCATAAGACTTATTCCAGATGCATTATACAGCTCTCAACAACATATGCGTAGCCAGCAGCCATCGAACATCAACATGCAACACACACGTGACCTCCACACCACTGTGGTCATGCACATACCCACAGAGTTTGCTCCAAGTAACCTCTTTTTTTGATAGACTTCAATTAAGACTCAATCGCTAGATACATGTTTTGGATAGACTTCAATTAAAATACAATCTATTTATCTACTGCATATTCACATGTATCATTTGAACTTTTATTAAAACACAATCTCCACCCATCTTCATCAATCCATATAATAATTTTAATTTTCTTATATGTCTAATTTAAAATGCTAAAACTAAATAAGGTATATATAAAATATATCCTAACGCTAAGTTTTAAGGCACAGGAAGATTTACTTAGCTAGCTGTCTTTATACATAGCTGCAATCAAATTTGGTCAAAACAAGCCATAAAACATTTTATACTTCTGATTTTTTGTTGTTACCCATTTTCTTGAATTGACTTTGTTAATGAGATTTGACCACTTTGAACACTAACAAAAGCAAATCTCCAAATTGGGAGCAAAACTACTGATAAATCTATATTAGGCCCATGATCTTTGCTTCTTGGCTTTCTCATCATCAACTTCTTAGTTCTTCCGTTCCACTTTCTCTATTAGAGCTACAATGATTACAGATCATTTAGCTTATGCCTGATTAAAGTGGCAATAGTGTGAGGGACTACAGGAAAGGCAACTGGACAGTGAGTGAGACTATGAGAAGCAAAGAGAATGGACGGGGAAAGAAGAATGAGGAGGGTTACTAGTGACAGTGAAGGAAGGAGCAAAACCCACAGAGCTTAGATGGAAATGGGTTGAAGATACTATTGGAGAAAAAGGTGTTTGAGGAGCCAAAACCAGTGCAATGACAAGTGGGATAATCTCACGAGAGACTACAAGAAAGTGACAGATTACGAGAGGAAATTAGTCGAGAAAGGAGGAGGAAATGAAGGGTCTTGCTGGAAGCTTGAAAAGAACAAGAAGAAAGTTCGAAACTTGACAAGTAATATGCTACATCAGATATATGAGGCGTTGGTGGAGGTTGTGGAAAGGAGAGGAGGTCAAAATATGGTAGTTGGTGGATCGAAAACTTCTCCGGCCACCCTAAACTATGTGGTTGAAAGGCCTAACAGTGGTATTCAGCTTCCTACGGTGGCTTAAGTTTTGCAAACCAAGTTTCAACTCCAATACCAACAACAATATCGTCTTTGCGATCACCACTATCGTCTTTGCGATCACCACAGCCACTTCATCTTCCTTATTCTCAGCCATTGCACACAGTAGGTACCCTTGAAAATCTAAAAATGCATTGAATGAATTAGAATCAAACTTAATCGATCCCCTTCTCAAATAAATCATGTAAAAGCATATTCCTTAAACTTAAACACCCTACAATATAGAGAGAAACCAAGATAAAACTTAAAATTTTCAAATCATATAAAATTCAAAAAAATTTATAGATCTCCAACCCAGCATCAACATTATCTTGACATAATTTCGTAAATCAAAATCTAAAAGTAAAACTTTTAAACCATCAAGTAGAGCCTCATTTTCACATCAAATAAACTATTCAACAAGTAAAAAAAAATAGACACACCAATCACTCAAACTTTAGAAAAGTGATAAATAAAAATTCAAAAAGCCTAGTATTAACTCCTTTAAACCATCTTTTTTTTAAGAAACAATATCATATACTGTAAAACTGTAAAGCACATAGTCTCTATGCTCCTTGAAAAAATTCAAACCTGGCCTTATTTCTTGTCACATTATCTCTAACATCAACTATCTAGTTGGTTTTTTCTTTTGAAGCAACTGACTTATCCTATATCTGAACAGTTTCTTTAACAGCAAGAACTAACTTTGAATTTGGACAATTTCTTATTTTTCCTTCACTACATCTTTTTGCTTGTAATTGATTCTTTCTAACTCAAGTATGTTTTGGTAATATGGGTTATTGCTGGAAATTTAATAGAGAGTGTCCAAATTTTCAATTTTGATCCCTTTAAAATATCCTTTGTAACAGCTTATAACAATTCGGCCTTATATGCCCGATTACCCCACAATAGTGACATGTAGGTATGAACTTTCAGTTCTTCCTTGCAATTCTACTTGGGCAGATCTGGTCACACCATTGATTTTCTTATCATTTACCTTAAAACACTCACCTTTATAGTCGACACCTTAAAAGTCTCCTTTAATCTTACTGATTTCCAACAATTGTTCTAATTTTTCGGTACCTCCATTTAGCATTTTATTCCTTTTTTCCATACTGACCAGCTTCAATTTTGTTTCATCAAGCTCATTTATTGTAGACAACAACTTCTTCTGAAGGTCTTGAATGATATTCTTCATGGTAGAATTTTCCTTCTTTAGCTTTTCATTTTCTTACATGTTTGCACTTACTTTGCATACATTAACCCTTAGGCCTTGTAAATACCCTCACTTTTGTCTTCTGAATCACTCTTATAATATGAAATTAAACTTTGGATTGATTCATCTACATTTTTCCAAAATTTCGAACTAATTTATCCACGATTTCATCGTCAATTTCTTCCTGCTTTGTTTCTGTTAAGTAAACAACTAAACTTTTGTTATATAAAGCAACCAACGTAGCATTACTAACAAATTCTTCTTCACTACCATACTCACTTTCGGATTCATTCTCACTCCAAGTGCTCGTATAAGACTTTCCTTTTCTCTTTTTCAGAGTGTTAGCACATTCCACCTGCACATGTCCGAAGCCTTGACATTCTTCACTTTTCTTTTACCCTTTTGAGTTTTAGCTTGTTGTTTGAAGTTATTATTTGATGACCTCTCACCGTTTTGCCTAAAATTGGATTTGTCCTTCTTCACTTTCATTAACTACTTGCTGAAATTTCTTGTCACTAACTTTATATCCTCATTCTCATCAGATTCATCTCCTAATTCATTCACAACTTTTCCAACCTCAGCTTGCAATGTCAATTCTTTGTTCTTCTCTCTTTCATCTCTCAATAAATTCATCTCAAAGTTGGTAAGAATCTCAATTACCTTATCCAAAGACAATTCAATGATATCATGGCCTTCTTCGATGGCTACAATTTTTGATATGAATCTCGAAAGAATTGATCTCAAAGTTTTCTTTACAAGTTTCATATTCGAATACTTCTTCTCAAGTTGATGTACTTGGTTAGCTATATCACGGAACCTTTTATAGAAGTCTCTAATATTATCGCTTTCATCCATCTTAAGCAGTTCGAATCTAACAGCCAACATCTGAAGTTCAGTTGGATTGTGGCTGTGATTTGAGTGAGATATGGGTTGAAGTGTTGTCATTTTTTAGCATGAAAAATATAAGTTTCGTGTGACTTTTAACAGCTGGGATTTTAAGGTTATTCATGATGATTTTTGACAGCTAATTGCAAGGTGATATCAATCTATCTGCTATTGATTTTTCTGTCAAAAAATCATGTGACTTATGTGGCTAGGCAATTCGTGAGTGAGTGAAAATTTTCCAGTTACGTTTTTCTCTAGTTTTTATGGTTGATTGGCAATCTTGGCAGTTATGGGTTTTCTCTTAATTTATGCTCGATTTGGTTGCGCAATCTATGATTATGTGGAACCATTTGTTGCTCTGGTTTTCTTTTGCTCTTGCGTGACTAAAGTGGGCTGTGTAATTATTGATAACCAGCTGTGTTCTTTCCTATTCTTGATAGACTATTGAGGGCAAATTTGGCAATTGTTCTTTGGAGGTGTTTGTGCGAGCTTTGTTGGGCTAATCAATTGTAAATTGTGTTGATTTTGGTGGTTGTTAATAGTGGAGGTGGTGTGCAAAAAATTCTAGCAGCTGGTGTGGATTTTGCAGTTCAGATTTCTGCAACGTTTCGGTGGAGAAACATTTATTTTTGTTAGAAATTTTTCTGCTACTATGTGAGTGGTGTTTTAGTGTTAATATTGTACGACTATAGTAGAATTCTTGATGAACAACTTTTCGATCTTTCATTGAAGAAGCTGGAATTATTAGGGAAGTTGTTTTTCTTATCTCAAGTGTATGTGTTTGTGTTGATTATTGTTAATTACTTGAGGTGTTTATTTCGCATCATTACCATTAAACATTGTTGAAAAAATCCTCTGTTAAGGTTAGCAGGAGTCAGTCGTGTTATTGGGTGTGAAATACTTTCACGGTTGTGAGGACGAGAGATAATGTCGAGGTTTGAGTGATCCAGTTCAGTAAGGCCTTGTATAAAACTATTGTCGTTAGTGAAAGTATTAAGCTAGGTGAGGGCCCCGTAGATATAAGCAAGGTGTGCCAAAATACGTTAGCAAATTTCTAGTGTTTATTTGTTATTTTTGTTTTGAATTTTTTTGTTTTCATATTGATTAGAAAGCTTATAATTATTGTGCCTAATTCACAGTTTTTGTGAAACTACATTCTTCGGGAATTTATACCCTCTTTCTCAATTTGTGACTAAACAATGCATTGGTCTTTACATGAAGTTAGTTTTGGTTTTTAATGGTCCTTGTCATTGGTTGGATTGGCAGTGTAAAAAGCTATATACTTGCAGCTCCTATTGAATGGTATTAAGATATATGTTATACATCTCATTATTTAATTTTGGCATTTTTGATAATTAGATCTCCAAGATAATGAAAGTCTTCAAATTCAAATCAAGGTAAGGTAGAAGATACATTGAATTTGACTTTGATAAAGACAAAATCTTGTAAAAGATATAGATGGGTCTACGATTGTGTAAATGTATAATTCTATGATGTGAAGACTTCTTGCATGATGAGATAAGCTTGCTCTTGGATATGCTTACGGTGGTGTACTATCATGGTTCTCTCTGGATTATTTCCAAAAATAGATTATTAAAAAATAGAGATGATTGTCGTATAGGTTGGGGTGTGGCTCACTTTTAATTGAGCAGTTTTATGCAACCCACATCTTTGTTCTTTAATGGGATCATCTAATGTTGGCTATGGTGGTTGGTGGTAAGAGACAAAGTTGATTGTGAGTGGGTGTTATGTTTTTGGTTAATTGTGTGATTTTCAGCAGCTGGGCATTCTTCCATCCTTAAACGACAATTGAGGGTTGTCTTGGATAATTTTTTGGTTGTCATTTTTGGTGTTGGTATGCGAAAATCCTAGAAGTTTTCATGATTTTGTAGCTGTTATCTTTGTTATTGGTTTGGTGTAAAAAACTTCAACAGTTGTCATGGTTGTTGTAGCTTTATTGGGTTAACGTTTCGATGACAAAATATTTATTGATTTGAGACATTTTGTGGCTGTCGTGCGTGGGATATTTTAGTGACTATATTGAAGATTCACAGCAGATTTCTTAGTTGATAACTTCCTGTTCTGTCGTTGGTGAAACGACATATTTAAGGGAGTTGTTTTTTTTATCTCAAATGTTTTCATTTATGATGAATTTTGTTTAATCACTTGAGTTATTTATTTTATTTCGTTATCCTTAAACATTATTTAAGAAAATCTTTTGTTGAAGTTAGTACGAGACGATCGTACTATTGGGTGTGAAATACTTTCACGAGCTATGAGAACAAGAGATAGTGTCAAAGGTTGAGTGGTTTCGACTCAGTAAAGCCTTGTATAAAAACTATTGTCATTAGTGAAAGTATTAAGCCAAGTAAGGGCTCTGTAGACATAGGCAAGGTGTGCCGAACTACGATAACAAATTTTGGTGATTTATTTTGATGCGTTTAATCTTTTTTATTTTTGTTTTTGCTAGAAATGATTAAGGGAAAATATGAAAGTTTGTGAAACCATTACATCCTTCGAATTTTTTTCAATTGGTATCAAAGCGAGTCACAGAATCAGAACTTGTTATATCAAGTCTGTGCAAATCCATGTTTCGCAATTATGGCTATAAGAGAAGGGGCATCAATCATCAGGCCACCGTTGTTAGATGGTCAAAATATCCTACGTGGAAATCACAGATAAGAGTATTCATTTAGGCACAAGGAATAAAAGCTTAGAACTCGATTTTAAAAGGTTAAACACATCTAGTGACAACTGATGAAAAGGGAGAAGCAATGCTTAAAGATGCATCTGAGTGGACAAGAGCTGAAGAAGAAAGAGCTCTTGGAAATTCTCAAGCCCTGCACGCCATCTTCAGTGTAGTTGATAAAGGTCACTTTGCTATAATATCAGCCTACGAATCGACAAAAGAAGCGTGAGACACTTTGCAAACTATACATGAGGGATTGAAATCTATGATAGCCTCAAAACTTCAGATGTTGGTTGTGAGATTTGAAGAGCTGAAGATGGATGAAAGTGAAACCATTAGAGACTTTCATAAGAGACTGCATGGTATAACAAACCAAGCACATCAACTCATGAAGAAATACTCTAACCTGAAACTAGTTAAGAAGACATTGGGATTGTTACCTCCAAAGTTCATATTGAAAATTTCAGCAATCGAGGGAGCTCATGATATCAATGAATTGTCTTTGAATAAGGTAATTGAGATTCTTACTAACTTTGAGATGAATTTGTTGAGGGATAATCGAGAGAAAAACAAAGGATTGGCATTGTAAGCCGAGATTAGTAAAGTCGTGAATGATTTAAGAGATAAATCTTATGAGAATGAAGATATGAAGTTATTGACAAGAAATTTCAACAAGTGGATAAAGAAAGTGAAGAAGGATAGATCCAATTTTAGGCAGAACGGTGGAAGTTCATCAAACAACAACTTCAAACAGCAAGCTAAAACTCAAAAAGGTGAAAGAAAATTGAAGAGAATTCAATGTCATAAGTGTTAAGGCTTCGGACATATGTTAATACCTTAAAGAAGAGAAAAATGAAGTCCTATACAAGCGTTTGGAGTGAGAATGAATCCAAAAGTGAGTATGGTAGTGAAGAAGAAGTTGTAAGTAGTGTTGCGTTAGTTGCTTTGTATAACAAAAGTCCAGTTGCTTACTTAACAGTAACCAAGAAGGAAGTAACTGATGATGAAAACATAAGTAAATTAGAAAATTTTGGAAAAAACGCAAACGAATCAACTCAAAGCTAAATCTCATATTATGACAGTGATGACAATAATTTAGATGATAAAAAGGAAGATATTTATGAAGCCTATGAGTTAATGTATGCTAAATGGGTCCAAACATATAAGAAAAATGAGAAGTTGAAGCAGGAAAACTCTACTATGAAGAACACCATTTAAGACCTTAAGAAGAAGTTGTTATTTACAATTGATGAGCTTAATGAATCAAAGTTGAAGCTGGTTAGTAAGGAAAAGGGAATAAGAATGTTAAATGGAGGTACCGAAAGTTATAAAAGTTGTTGGAAATTGGTAAGACTAAAGGAGACCTTCAAGATATTGGCTATAAAAGTGAATGTTCTAAGTCTAATGACGAGAAAAGTGGTGTAACTAGATCTATCCAAAGAGAAATCTCAAAGAAAAATCGGAGGTTCCTACCTACGTGTCACTTTTGTGGGGTCATCAAGCACATAAGGTCGAAATGTTAAAGTTATTACAAATGATATTTCAAGGAGTCAACCGATAATCTAGACACTCCATTAAATTTCCAGCAACAACCTGAGTTACAAAACATACTTGGATTAGAAATGGTTAATTACAAGCACAAAGACGTAGTGACGGAAAAATAAGAAGTTGTCCAGATTCACAATTAGTTGTTGTTATTAAAGAAATTGTTCAAACAGAAGACCAGTTAGTTACTTATGAGGGAGGAATCAACAGACATCCAATGACAGAGTTAATGTGACAAGGAATAAACCCAGGTTTGAATTTCTTCAAGAGGCACAGGGATTTGTGTGTTTTAAAATTTTGAAGTATATTGATGTTGTTTATTAAAAGCAAAAAAAAATGAAAAAGGGGGTTCAAAGGAGATATTGTCTAACCTTTTTGAGTTTTTATTTATGGGTATTTTAAGGTTCAATTGATTGGTGTGTTTGGATTTGTCTTTACTTGTTAAATAGTAAATTTGATGTGAGAATGAGGCTCTCTTTGATAATTTGAAAGTTTTGTTTCTGAATGTTTATTTACGGAGTTATGTCGAGAAAAAATTGATGCTTGATTAGAGAACTGTAGGAAGATTCGAGTTTTTCAAGTTTTATCTTGATTTCTCTATATCGTAGGTTGTTTAAATTTAGGCAATTTGTGTTTATATGGTTTGTGTAAGGAGGAGATTAATTAAAGTTTATTTTGATTCTTTGAATAGATTTTTGGGGTTTATGAATTTTATCAGTCTTATGCAGATGACTTTGATATGAGTAATGATATGATGGCTAGTGTTTTGACTGGTGGTAAATTGTTATTTGGGCGTGCTTATGATTCTTCCGCTGCACTTAATGTTGATTCTTATGCCTCTTTATTTGCTGAGATTGATCACATTGAAGGCATTCTTCATTTTGACATCTTTTTGTCTCAAGGGAGAGATATTAGATTGTTTTTTGTGACTGTTCCATGCAGGGGAGATTTCAAGATATATGTGTGATTATTAGTCTTGCTTTTTGGCATCCTTTGTCCCAAAGAGGGAGAAGTGATGTGAGCAAGAGTAAGGATCTTGACAAGATGGCGAACTCCAGGCCTATTAGAGGAGAGTTTAATGGAATTAAGCCCAAACTAATCCATTTAACTCAAATCCTTGGACCGGATACACTTGGAGCTTGAAGACACGAAGACTTGGGCTAT
>JANVCL010000003.1:29493500-29514649 GCA_026546855.1 Erythroxylum incrassatum | reverse complement strand
AATAGAAAGATTAGGGTTTTGATTCAATAGGATTAGGGGGTTTCAAGAACCTTGTTTTCTTGGGGTTTCCGTATCAAGAAGACTTGGGTTTGTGTTGGTTACTGCATTATCTTTTATGTTTTGTTTATGTTGAGATGATTGTTAATCTTGGATGACATTGTCTATGGTTGGATCTTGGATTAAGGGGGATTCTTTGTCATTTAAATTGTGAACTCGATGTTATACGTCCAAGTATCTTCTTTAGGGGATGTTTTAGATTTGTGACAAACAATGTCAAAAAGGGGGAGATTGTTAAAATATATGTTATATGTCTCATTATTTAACTTTTACATTTTTGATAATTAGATCTCCAAGATAATGAAAGTCTTCAAATTTATATCAACATAAGGTAGAAGATACATTGAGTTTGACTCGGATAAAGACAAAATCTTGTAAAAGATATGGATGTGTCTATGGTTGTGTAATTGTAGAATTATATGAAGTGAAGACCTCTTGCATGATAAGATAAGCTTGCTCTTGGATGTGCTTATGGTAGTATACTATTATGGTCTATCTTGATTATTATCGAAAATAGGTTATTGAAAAATAGAGATGATTGTCGTATAGGTTGGGGAGTGGCTCACTTTCAATTGAGTAGTTTTATGCAACCCACGTCTTTGTTCTATGATTGGCTACAGTAATTAGTGGTAAGACACGAAGTTAATTGTGAGTGGGTGTTGTGTTTTTAGTTGATTGCAGTGATTTTCTGCAGCTGGGTATTCTTTCATCCTTAAACGACAATTGAGGGTTGTCTTGGGTAATTTTGTGGTTATCTTTTTTGTTGTTGGTGTGTGAAAATTCTAGAAGTTTTTGTGACTTTGTAGCTACTATCTTTATTGTTGGTTTGGTGTGAAAAACTTCACTAGTTGTCGTGGTTGTTGCAGCCCTATTAGGTTAATGTTTTAGTGACGCAATGTTTGTTGATTTGAAACATTTTGTGACTGTTGTATATGAGATGTTTCAGTGACTATATCGAAGATTCATAGCAGATTTCTTGGTTGACAACTTCCAATTCTTTCGTTAATGAAGCGGCATATTTAAGAGAGTTGCTATTAATCTCAAGTGTTTTCGTTTATATTGAATTTTGTTTAATCATTTGAGTTGCTTATTTTGTTTCGTTATCATTAAATATTGTTTGAGAAAATCCTTTGTTAAGGTTAGTACAAAGTGGTCGTACTATTGGGTGTGAAATACTTTCACGGATTGTGAGAATGAGGGATAGTGTCAAAGGTTGAGTGGTATCGGCTCAGTAAAGCCTTGTGTAAAAATTATTAACGTTAGTTAAAGTATTAAGCTGAGTGAGAGCCCGCAAACATAGGCAATTTGTGTCGAACTGTCTTAACAAATTTCCATGTTGATTTATTTTGATGCGTTTAATTTTTCTGATTTTTGTTTGTGCTAGAACCGACTGGGGAAAATTCTGAAATTTTACGAAACTATTATATCCTTCGGATTTTTTTCAATTTGAATAACCAAAGAGATAACTGACACCTCAACTTTGTAGTATAGTTTTGGTACAAATTGGTTTATATGAGAAAGTTCATTTGCACACTTTGTATCAAGAAACCTTTTCTTTTTTTTATAAAGAGGGAAGGAAACAAACTGCATGATGGGACGAGGGAAACAGATTCCCGATATATCCTCCAAGAGGATAATATGGCACCCTATGGGTGTAGTATCAAGAAAAAAAGTTCCTAAGTCAAAATTCTCCGCATAGTTGGCTAACCAATCTGCACATCTGTTACTCTTGTGAAAGATATGTCAAGGGATGACTATCCAGTTTCGAGTAAGTAGTTCATGAGTGCCTTGAACGATGGGATTTGAGATCATACTCCGTCTTGCTGAGGATGAAATGAGATGGATTACCGCCATCGAGTCTGCCTCTAATTCGATGCGGCGATGACCGAGGTTCCACGCAATCGTGAACCCAGTAAATATGTCCCAGAGTTTAGCAGACACCAGTGAGCACCATCCGAGATTCTGGACGAAGCCTCCAAGCCAGGTACCTATACTGTCTCGTAGAACACCTCCGACTGTGGCAAAGGATGAGGAAGGTTTGCACGCACCATCCGTGTTTAACTTAACCCATCCTAGTTGAGGTATACTCCATCCTACATGTCGTTCGAGGCGAGGGCGTGGTCTCGTGCCTGCTATGCCACGCCACGCAGCGGACTGGTGAATCTAATCTGCAAAAGACACAAGAAGGGAAATAGGTGAGGATGGCCAATTAAACTTATCATCAAAAAGGGTCATATTACGCCAATTCCAGAGGAGCCAACACGTGGCTCCAAAAAGAATCGACCAATCTTGTCCAAAGACGCGTCGGTGATGTAGGAGGTTTGTCCTAAGCCACTGTCTAGCTGGCAGCGTAAAAAAACCATCGGTGACTAAGTGAGGGGGGAAGGAAGACCACACTTGTCTGGCTTTGGCGCAGTCTCGCATAGTATGCAATGTGGATTCCTCTAGGTCACAGTAGTAGCACGATCCATCAGTGGTGAGGTGTCTTTGAACCCAATGTTGATTGGTGAGGAGTCGGTCGTGTGCGAGGAGTCAGAGGAAAGAGCGAATACGTTGGGGGCCCTTTCATTGCCAGATAACCTTCCAAAGGCCATCGGTAGCGTAGTCAGGAAGCTCCATTAGCCAGACATAGGCTGAAGCTACGGTGAATTACCCAGTGTCTGAGCCGCCCCATATTAACTTATCGTGTCCTAGATAGGGCCACGGGGGAAAAGTTCCTACGATTAATCTGCAAATCGGCGGTAGGAGGCAAGCTTGAAGTGCTGCCTAGTTCCAATTGCCATCAACGTCCACCAAGTTGTGATACACGACTTTCCAAACTAAACTAATTGTTTAAGCAAGTACCTACTAATCGAGCACTAACGTGGTTTGGTTTCCAAAACTTTCAAGATGTGTGAAAGTTCAGAATCTGATAAAACTTACTCAAGACTCACTAGCAAAGAGAAGGAGAATAAAAGATTGTCTTCGTCGTCATACAAGCAATCACAAGAAGTGCGCACATCAATCTCCAAAAGCGCTTCCACTATTGCAGAAGCAATTCAAGCCTGTGAAGAGAAAGTAAGAACAAAGACACAAAGTTCTTCTGACACTTCATAAGAGAAGACTCAAGATTGAGGAGTCCAAAACAGAGATCAAAAGGGAAGGGGTTACTGGTATAGTGGATGCCATTAACAATCTTGCTAATTCCATTATGGCTTTAGCTATCTATAAAAATCGGTCTGCTCTAAATCCAAACTGACCCTCCTCATACTTTTTATCATGACATCATAAGCATATCTTAATCACTTGTTATCTTATGGCAATTCAACTTTTTGCCTCTTTCCCTTTTCTTTATGTCTTTTCTTAATGGGGTTTATATATTGTAGAGTTGTGCTTCCTTCTAATATGCTTTCATAATTTTCTTTTATATTAATACACTAAAATTTAAAAGTAAACATTTGCCAAAAAAGGGATATTTCAAACTAAAAATGTAATTTCAAATTCATTTTACATTATAATATCAGATATTTTTATCTTGTTTGATTAGTTGAGAAAAGAACCTACTAATCTAATAAAAACGTATCATAATGCACGTTATATGGAGTCATTTGGTTGGCCTAACGGAGAACAACTCAAGTAGGCCGAGATTAGGGATGTCAAATTTAGCCCGACTTGATTTTGACCCTAGTTGATCGAGCCACGAGTCGAGGTAGGGTCGACCAAAAACGATGTCATTTTTTATGTTTTCTTTAGAAAAATGTATGGTGGGTCGGGCCACAAGCCACCCTAGTCTGTGGTCGAGCCATAAGCCACCTTAGTCTGTGGTCGGGTCGGGCTGGGCCATTAACATTCCTAAGTGAGATTTGGGGCTCTGAAAGAAAACACAAATCCAAATTCTAATAAACCCAATTGGTCCAATACATTGACATGAAAAAACCAATAATCTAAAAACCTAACCGAAAATTAAACTAGTAAGATAAGAAATTTAAGGATTAAAAAAAACAACTTGTATTAGACATAAAATCAATTGAAGATTAAATAATTGAAAGAGATTGCTCTTATCTATCAAAGAATTCGAAATTTAATTTTAAAAAGTTGTTAAATGAAAATTAATTTATTTATTTTAGTATATAGAAACTTATTAATTTACAAAAATTGCTCGATTAATTAATGAATTGATCAATTTTTAACAACAAGAATTATTAAAATAAATCGAACCGAAAAGTTACAAATCTAACCAAAAGATTGGACGATTCAAGATTTTTACGGTTGAACCGGATGAGTTTTTTAATTATTGAACAAAACAATAGATAAGAGTCAAAGATTTTAATGTTTAATATTTTTTAATTCTTCTATTAATATTTTGATGATATATTCAAATACACGTAAATTTTGACATATACAAAAGAGTTAAGTAGTCATTTTATTTTTTATCAATATAATTTTTGAATTTATTATAATAAACATATTAATTATTTTAAATTTAAAACACTATCACTTATTTGATATTGAAAATTATGTAATAAAAATATTATATAATCTTTTTAAATATCATTTAGTTATACAAAATATTAATAAAATTAATATTTGATTTAAAAATTTATTATTCCTTTTAGAATGTATTCAACCGGTCAATTCAAGCCCCCAACCCATACGGTAAACAGTCCACAAAGACCTTTTCCTTTAGATGAATACAAAAATCAAAAGTTTCTAGAAGAGCTGTTGAATAAGTACTTACACAAGGCCAACGATAAAGTAACGTAGAGAAGTTTCTCTTTGTTTAAGGAAGAGAGGTTTAGAGAAAGTTTGCTTATACAAGAAGCACAACAGCAAGAACAAGAGTCCTTTAATTGGGGGAAGCTCCTCGAAAGGATCGATCTTTGTCCTTGCCCTGTTATTGACCCCTTTACCTTGTTGTCAAAAGCTTTTCTATTTTTCCTCATCACAAATCCCATAACAACAACATCTATGGCCACCACCGGAAACAAGAGCATCAATGCAAAATTGGTCAGTTTTCTTGTCTTTTTTATCATTCCTATACGTGTCTCTGTTGTGGGTTCGCTTCAAGTTTGGTTTTTTTCCGTTTAAGGTGGGGATTTGAGCTTAATTTTGATCATGTTTTGACCGTTTCTGATCTGAATTTGATTTGGTTTTGATCCGTAGTTTGCTGTTTTTCTTCTGCGCTACTTCCTGACAATTATGTTCTATGGGTCTGTTTCAAATCTTAACATTTATTTTCTGGGCGTTCACGTTTAGCTTCTTAAGCCAATACTCAATAGGTATCTTCTTAGTATAGATGTTTTGAATGCAATTTCTGTCGTGAGTTTGTGAAAGTTTTCAAGGATCTTCTTTTTAATATCTTATTTATCAATAACAAAATAACGAACTGTTATAACACTTGTTATAGTGCATTTGAAAATTCCCCGTTGAGTTGATGGCTTTGATGCCCAGCTGTACTCAAAACTAACCTAATTCGTGATTTTCTGCTGATTCAGATAGAATCCTTCGACCACTGTTGTACTATTGTGGCTGGCAGGATGTCATGCGCGAATATTATCCTGTCTTAGGCAACTTAGATGCCCTATCAAATAGTTTTCACCTGCCAATTTTTATGACATTAATGTAATTTTCCCACCAATGGTATTCATTGATAATTCCCTCATCTTGGAAGTATCCTATGATTCACTGAGTTATCACAATCTCAATCCTCCATTACTAAGCTTGAACTTGGTTACTCTTGCCAAATTAAGCTCCATCACAATAATGTTGTCGTCGGATTGCAGGCTGCAGCATCAGTAGGCTTATAATTCTTGCTTTGTTAATAGAAATGGCTCTGATCAGAATTTAAAATCATATCGTTTAGCTGCGCGTGCCTGTCATTGATCCTAGCATCTTTCATCATGATTTTCTGGACATTCTTTTTGGCAAAAAAGCACAGTTCCATTGCAAGGAAATCATGCTTTTAATTTTTAGACCAGCAAGCTCTCCCATTTAATTTTACTTGTCTGCTAGATGCTTATGTACTATTCTATGCTTCCATTGACATTAAACAGCATGTGAACTTTCAGGGGAAAGCGTGATTGTGGACCAATCATTATTGTCAAAACTAAATCCTTTAGTAGAGGTCACACAAGCATGTGAACTCTTCTCTTTGCTGGCCCTCCCAGTTCAAGTGGCTACTACCCTATTTCTGTTTCCAAGTAGTTCATGGGCCTTTTTTGTCTGAAAAAGTCTCACTTTTGATGGATCCCATCTGATTTCAATTTTACCTTTCGTAAATTGATGGAAGTATGCAGCTCATTTTTTTTAATCAAAAAAAGTATGCAGCTCATTCTTTAAACAATTTGAAAACTGTTTTGGTCATTGTTTTAGGACATCTTCCTTCATTTATTATATTGCTTTTTGGTTACTTTTTCATTTTTACGTTTCAGGTGCTTCTTGGAGACGTTGGTGCTGGGAAGTCCAGTCTTGTCTTGCGTTTTGTCAAAGGCCAGTTTGTTGAATTTCAGGTTTTGCAATCATAGACTTAAATAGATTGTACCATTGTTAAGAGAAATGTAAATCTGTAGGTGCATGTATGTTTGCACACACCCACTTGCTTGCATTACAGTGGACATGCCCTCTTATCTATGTACTCATGCATTTATGAGTCTGTTTATGTTTACCTGCTCTGTTCTGCAATTAGAAGCTTGAAAAATCCTGTGCAATATAGGAATCAACCATTGGTGCTGCATTTTTCTCACAAACATTGGCTGTCAATGACGCCACTGTTAAATTTGAGATTTGGGACACAGCAGGCCAGGAGAGATACCACAGTTTGGCTCCAATGTACTATAGGGGAGCTGCTGCAGCAATTATTGTATATGACATATCTAATCAGGCAAGTGACTGAAAGTTCAACTTTGTCTTTTTTTAATAACTTCGGTTACATATTTCTTAAGAATGAGTTTGATATGCAAAGTTGTCTGTGAAATGACTATATGAGGATGCTTTCTTTTGACACCTTTGGAGTTCATGTATAAGACTTCCTTCATAAATTTCTCTTGAAAGAAACGACAGATGGTGATGCATCTTTATTTCATGTCTCTTGTTTGTGACCATATATGGATTGGTGTATCAAAGCTAATGAACTTCGAATTATGTTGACTGACTTGTTGAATTATTGTGCCTCCATGAATTTGACATCCGATTGGTTAATAAATTTGGAATTATTTGTTGTTGAAAATATGCAACAAGGCTGTCACTTTGCATTTTAGGTATTAAGAAGCTTAGTTAAGAGGTAACATCTGCATTTCCTTGTCTTTGCTATGTGTATTTATTCCAACTTTGGGCCTCAAATGAAACTACGGTAAATTTACGGCATGATACGCAAATTAAAATTCCCAGCTGTTCTATTCCAAAGCTAACCTTCTGCAAGAAAACAGTGTAATGTGTATTGGATGACTAATAAAAGCTTGTTATCTAAATATGACCTTGCACTATTTTAGAATGTTACATTGCAATACCCTGCAGGATTTGGTTTGGCTTTTCCTGGGATAGCATCTTTGTTTCTCTGTTTTGTACATACTGTCAGTCAACCTTTATTTTCTATAGGCATCATTTGAGCGAGCAAAAAAATGGGTACAAGAACTCCAGGCGCAAGGTACTTCTGAAACTATAAATTTGTTACTGGTGACCTAGGCTTGGATGAAATTTCTGTTGTTGGTAGTTTTAAATGGTCTTCTTCTGGAACTTTTGCATCCACGTGGATCTTGGCAAATCCTTTTTCAGAGCAAAATCCAGGCTGTTCAATTTATTTCACATCCATTTCTCTGATGTCTATTTTATAATAATAGCAAGTGTTATTAACTTCTCTTTCTCTTATCCAACAAGGCAATTCAAATATGGTTATGGCACTTGCTGGGAATAAAGCTGATTTGTTGGACGCAAGAAAAGTAACAGCTGAGGCAAGTACCTTGTCATCATGCTACTTACAAGTGAAATAAAATCCTTGTATCATGGCAGATATAGTAGCATATCAAATAAGTTGTTCTTTTTCTCCTCAATTGTCTATTGTGGTAGACGGTTGTCTCTGTTTTAATGCTGTGTGGACAAAGTATCATGTTTCCTGTATGTGGTATTGGTCATACTCTTGAAAGATTTACGAGTTGAGAAATGATATCTATGAGATGAAGCAAGTGTATTTACTGATCCTAAGGGTATCATATATCATGTGATACAATTTCTGGGAAACAGCATGGATTCACCTCAGTAGTTAGGAGAATTAGTGAAGATAAGAGATGAATCAAACAGTCCAAGAGAGTTTTAGATAGTGAAGTTCTAGATAAAGTAAAGTTGGCTATACTTTGCAAGAATGGGTTAAGGAGTTGAATAATGCTTATGGATTTACATCTTCAAATATGACTGCCTTTTCTCTTATCACTTCATGCCAATAGATGTGAGCCAGATGCCCCAGCTGGCAATATGTGAGCAACATCTGCAGAAGGATTGTACTTATTTTTTTGTTTGCTAATTCTTGCAGGAAGCTCAGGTATATGCTCAGGAGAATGGCCTTTTCTTTATGGAAACCTCAGCAAAAACTGCAACCAATGTGAATGACATTTTCTACGAAATAGGTATGACTGAGATGAAATATAATCATGTGATATGAATTCTGCAATAACCAGTTGTTTTTTTCCTTTCTGGACTGACAATATCTTTTTGCCTTCATCTTGGATTGCAGCAAAAAGGCTGCCTAGTGCGCAGCCAGCACAGAATCCATCAGGCATGGTTCTTATGGATAGACCGGCAGAAAGGACAGTGTCGGCATCTTGCTGCTCTTGAACATGAATATGATTCTATCCGCTTGTCTTCTTAAAGAGTTCTTTGTGATAGTTAAATATCTGGTTTATCAGTGTTTATGTAAAACTCAATCAATCTTTGTACATGGAACGGTTCCTTTTTCAGTGAAATTGCAGTGGCTTCTCATGAAATGCTGTGACACTTCACCTTCTTGTGTAAACTCATCCATGTAAGTTTGAAGCATAACATTTTATCTACGTATGTTGTCCTGGTATAGGAGTAGTTGGCTTATATTGTAAAAGATACAGATATTCTCTGTAATTTAAGAAATAAATTCTTTTTCTATTTTTAGTTTTTCAAAAAAGTTTTATCAGTAAACGTGAATTAATATAATATTTATCTTAATTTAATTTAATAATTATTAATTTGAGTTAAGTTTAATTAGTTTGGTTTTGAATTGAATTATTATATAAATAATAATTAATTATTTTATTTTTTATATTTATGTTAACAATTTTGAGAATTTTAAAGATTAGGAGATTTTTCTAAAATTATATAAAAAGTTTGTCTTTTATCCTTACTTAGTATTAAAAAATGCTTTCTATATAGGTCACTTTTTCAACTTTTCACAATTTATTAATTATCTTAACCAATGTTTTAGTGCTAAATTGGCGAGAGATTTAAAGTATTAGATTATTATTTTGTTAAATAAAAATTAATAGCTTTTAATAATTTATTAATTAATAAAAATTAATCTATTAATTAATTAATTTTTAATAATAAAGATTATTAAAATAAGTCAAATAAATTGTTTAAAATTTTTGTGACCGAAAGATCATATTTGAGGTTTTTTTTTTATTTACACTCAGACTAATTCTTACTCGAGTTAGGTAGATTCCTTGCGAGAAGTAAAGCTCTGGTCTTAAATTTTAAATAACTATTTATAAAAAAAAGGTTTAAACTTGTGACCTCACTTAAATTAAGAAGTCTCTTACTAACTCCCTGCGCCTCCTGAGGGTCTTTAATCATTAAAGTAACTTAGGATACTACCTGATAAGGAGAGGATCTGTTCCCTCTGTTACTTTTGTTTTCAGCCATCCAATTTATTAAAACGTAACTGGGGGAAGTGGATTTTTGGGACAGAAGACTGATAAGTGCGTACTTTTGACTTGTTTAGTTTGTCTGCCAACTGCTAAAGATGATATTCACTGTCCAGTGTCTGAGCCAAAAGCAAGTTGACATGTCCAAATAACAAGGAATAACGCATTTTCCAACCCTTCTATTATCATTTATCAATCAATCAACCAATGTCTTCTTGTTCGGTTTCTCTTGGAAGAAATCCTCCATGCCGTTATGATTTCTTTTCTTTTTAATCAGAAAAAGATATACACGAAACTTAATATACTAGTCGGGAAAGAGACACCCCCAAGATATCCTCAAGTAGGATAGACAGGCGAGTTTTGTAACAGATGGATGCCAAATTCTAAAGAACTGACGTAGTTAGCTAGTCAATCCGCAGCTCTATTAACTTCACGATATACATGTCTAGCTTTCACGATCTATTCTCTGGCTATTCAGTTATGAACACCCAGTAGTAAAGAATTATACTAAATTTATTGATCATCCGAGGATAATAATATGTTGATAACTATCAAGGAGTCCACATCTAATTTCACTCTCCAATGTTCAAGATTCCATGCAAGCTGTAACCCGGTAAATACCTACCATAATTCTGCGCAAACTGTGGTGCAGAAGCCTATGTTATGCGCAAATCCACCTATCCAAGTTCTCGTATTATCTCGAATTATAACTCCTGCTGAAGCCTGCGAGGAAAAAACTTTATATGCACCATCTATATTAAGTCGTATCCATTCAGGTGGAGAATTTCTCCAGCTAACAAGGATTTCTACTCGCAGCCTTGGCCGCCATAAGGCTCTTCTGACTAATTCCTTAGCCTGATCAATCGAGTTTGCATAATCAATCACTATGCCGTTATGATTTCTTTTGAAAGTGGTGTAAAGTACTTTAGGATCAATTATATTATTTGAAGATTATTTATAGTTAATACATTAAAATCAAATTAACACAGTAAATAGGTTGCAAAATCATTTGAATCTGAGTCCTGACGGAGCCTCGGCTTACATATAATATTAAGAACTAAAAGACCCCTCAAAAGAAAAGAAACATATCATTCATGTTTATGTCATACAAGCTTAGCATCCCCTCATGACTACATCTTAATTGAATCTTTAGTTGGAAAAGAAACCAACTAGAACAGAGACATAAACAAGAACAAACATGGAGTTACAATTGCACAAAAATCAGTTCCAGTTTGGGTCCCAAAAGACCATCATTCCCATTTCTCTTGGAATGAAAAGCTCTGTTTTTGGTATCTGGCTTTTAGTAAGCAGTTGTCAATGGCTACAAGTTATTCTGCAGCTAACAGTGAAGTAGTAAAGTCAAAACTTGGACGCATTCATTCCAACAGAAACTGTCACCAAAAGGTATACATATACTAAACAAAGTTTTTACAGAGACTTGCATGTTTCATGCACTCATAGTTTTCTAGCCCTTTTACTAAGAGGACCTTTAGGACATGTAGTGGATGAGGAGGAAGACAAAACATAGTTCTTTTCGGCCTTGTCCTTATCAAAAGCCTTGTGAATGTCTTCTTTGAGCTCCATGTACCGCATCCTCCTGATGCCTCCTTGCTCATCTGGGGTGCCTCTTTCAAGGTCTAACAGATCAAGAAGGTCATCATCCATCAATTTATCTATCACTTCCGAGCAGTTGGGGAAATATCGTCGACCCGTTTCCACTGATATCACAGAAAACACGAGTTCAAATGATAATAGCTCTATTTTTATTCACCATAATCATCCAAGATTTGCATTATGATTAATTCTCGTGCAAGCAATCAGACGGGACTTCAGTAGCTGCCAAGTATCAAAGTTTAACATTCTAATTCCAAAGCAAAATCATCATTTTCACTTCCACCAACTCCATTTGGTTTCAGAACAATTCTGCATCTCCACTACCTTCCTTTTTCTAGATAAGCCAATAATTTGATAATGAATACACCTAATTGTGAGACAACAACACAATTTCTTGAAATAAGAAAATTCCGCTTGCAGAATGCAGACATATTTGGAAACAACACTAATCTCTCTCTTTGAATTGCAAGAACAACATAAAGCTGTAAATACCTGTCTTCATAAGTGCTTCCATCCTAGTTTGGAGCCTTTTTTTCAGCCCTGCAGGGGTCTCATTTAAGTCAACTTCTCTCAAGTTTCCACTAGAACCTTTTGCTGCGGCAATTCCGGCAAACTCAGATGTTGTCTCAGCATGTGCATTGCCCATTGCTAGCTTGGCTTCCGCAGGGAACAGTAATCGTGCAAATGCCACTGTTATTTACCAGAGTTATTAGAACTCAAAACATTAAGCATAAGCATGCTCTAACCATTACGGATTAATTGTTTCAGTCAAGGGTAAGCAGCTGAAGCTATTCAGACAATAAACTGTCTGAAAGTAAATCACCAACTCAAGTTTCACCAACCCTACTAAAGAACAACCTTCAGGATAGATTAGCAGAATTTAAAGAAAAATGTAATATGTTTCATCCAGGAACAGGAATAAAAAGTCAGAACAGATTATTAACAGAAAAAGCATAGTCCAACAAGAAAAGTAAACTAAATTTACAATTAAAACAGAGTGATCCATCGATCTGTAATAAATTTAATAGTGATTGATAGATTCAATAATGGATCAAATTATGCCCATCTAAACTGCTATATTTGTCACCACCACTTCATAGTTACCACCTTTAAACATAAAAACTAGAAGATCAAAGCCAGTACCCATTCCTGAAGCTGTTTCAGACATAAAAGGTGTCTTTGATTACTCTCTACTTCTTTTAAAGACTTCACTTTAGCTGTAATATCTTCCCTTGATATCATTTTTTCTTTAGTTTACGCTTGTAGTTGGGACATCAGTTAACCTGTATGCTACATTATATTTAAATACCATACCCTCTATCGGACTGAAATTGAGAACTCTAACCTTAATTTATGAATATGAAAAAGAATGAGAACTAATTTCTTTAATCAACCATATTCTTTAGAGTTAGCAATGAAAGTGCCTTTTCCTAATGTTTCATGCCATGGCTAAAGTTATATGAGCAACATTTACTCTATTAGAGAAAAAAAAAATTTAAAGAAAGACATACCAAATCTTTAATGTGAGCAAATCATGTCCAATTCTCACAATGCCAAACAAGGAATTCACTAACTGGACCATGATCACCCAGATTAATTGGAAAGGTTTCAACACTAAAAGAAACATATTTTCAGATTTGGACACGAAGTCCAACATAAAAGGCTAAAAAATAAAGGCTACAATTGCTTTTATTAGAGAAACTGATAATCATATTGCAGAAGAATTAATGTAATACCTCTGTTCTCAAGGTACAGAAGCTTCATAATCAGATCATCACTCATTGCCTTGAAAGTGTCAGAATTATCCCCAACCATAGGGTTCCTGCGCATTTCGGCCTCCAAAACATTAATGCACATACGGTCTTTATTTGATTCCTGCCCCCGCTCTGTCTTGGCATGATAATCTTTATACCTCGTCAACCGCCGGCAAATGTTAACAGCACTTTGTCCATCGAATGTTAAGTCTGATGCAGAAGCTCCTTTCTCCAGTAATGACACTATAATTTCTGGCTGTTTTCGCATTGCAGCAATGTGGAGAACTGTGTAACCTCGTGCATTTGGACGTCTGAGATTAGCAAGATCAAGACTAAGTACCTCAGTGACAACCTTGTGGTCACAGTATGCTGCAGCATAATGGAGAGCATTAGCATCATCTAAGGTTATTTCAGACTCAGTTAGGAGAAGTTTGACGAGTTCAACATCATCAGAGTCCAATGCCTTCAATATTCTCTTGATCCTCTTTTCACGCAAGGGATCCAAAGTGGTATCCTGTTCACCATCAGACAGAGACTTCTTTCTCAACAGTTCAATGCTCTCTGCAACTTCACAGGGAAGCTCTTTCTCTATAGAGATGCTGTCAAGATTTGACCGAGCTATTCTATCAACACATTGATCAAGAAGTTGATTTGCTTGACAATGGAAGGAAACCAGAAGTATTGGAATAACATCTTCCACTTGAGCCTTCTCAACAAAGTTGACTAGGCGTCTCTGCATATGCATGCGTATGTCAAATTGCTACAAGTCTCTTCTTTCTCATCAAACTTGTGTGTTTCAGACAAGAATACAGGGGTTCAAATTCATTTTATCTTGTCTATTCAACCAACAACAACAGCAAAAATAAGTCTTTAATCAACTATTAGACACAAGCCTCGACAAAAATAGAATGTGACATTGTAATACCAAAAGAAGCTGCTCCTAAGTCCTAAGCCGTTTATCACAGTAGAGCAATTAGCATAGGTTAGGAATTTGTCATTAAAGTGTTCATGATATTGTCCAGTTACTGCATTCAGTATCCCACCGCAAAAGAAGGATTCAGATGAAAAATTCCAACAATCAAAGTTATAAGTCAGATAACCCCAGCTTCAATATCACGAAATCATTAGTCCAAAATTAAATGCTAGTTTTGTTTGAAAAATTGAAACTAAACCATTTGCAGATGAAGAATACGGTGTTAAATTGTACAAGCCACTAGCAAACTTTACACTTAGTGCAGAGTTTCAACAATAAAAACATCAAACTTACCTGGAATACTGAAACGAGCTCTGGTACTTGGAATATGGATGAAGCATACATCAGTTCTACAGAAAAGTTGATAGCAGGTCGACAAGCATCATGAGGGCATACTTGGTCAACACAAGTTGACACCTCCATGGGGTATGATTTGAGTTGCCCAGTGTACAAATAGCTCAAGAAAATCAAGAAAGCTTCATATCCAACCTTCGTGTAAGGAATTAGCTGGGTCATACAATAAGTGGGCTTCCCTTCCTTCTCTGAAGTACCCTTCTCTCTTTTAAACAATTCATGAAAAAACTTGCTCCTGGCAGCTAGAATACATCGGTGAACACCAACTGATACACCCTCAACAACGATATCAGCATCACTATAGTCAGGCCTAAAATCATTCAGAAGCTGGCCCAAATTGGTGCTAAGCTTGGTCAAACTAACAATTTCAGGACTAGACGTTGACCCTGCCTCAAAGGCCAAGGGTGTGGGGTAGTTGTGGCTCATAGACCCATTTGATATATAAGAAGGCGAAGTGAAACTCAAAGATGATGATGGCTCCGATAAATTGGCCATTATAAGATCGAAATTGTTGACCCAAAATCCTTCCAACACACAATAAGCATCTAGAAGATATATCTTCCGTATAAGCTACACCAATAAAGCTAAATTTTTGAACTTTATTGATTAACTGGAAAACAATCTCAGGGAAGGACAACAAGACACAGAAAACGGTTTTGAACCATACAAACAAAACCTTGATAAAATCCTTTTATCCAATCCAAAAGGGAATACTTTAACAATCATTAAACACTATGATCTACATAGTATCTAGAAATCTTTGTGTATGCTAAGGGCAGAAAAAGGTTTCAAAAACCTCTAAAAACATAGAAAACAAAACAAGTTCGATTCTTCACTACGGAGGAAACATGAGTCCAAACACGAGAAGGGAAACGAGAGATTGAAACGAGTGGGTTGGATAAACTGTGTGAAGGAAGGTTCGTGGGAAAGGTATATGCCCAAATATGGAGGATAAAGATGGACGACTGCAACTTCCGAAGCTTCAAAGCAACACAAGGTAAAGAGAGAAAAAAGAGGACGACTTTCTTTTTTACTTTGGTAAAGAAATTTTCTTTCTTCGTGGGGTGAGGTCGTTTTAGTGACGGTTGTGATAACATAAGCAATTGTAGCTGTGTTAAGGTGACGCAGACAATGGCGTCATTCATATTAACAAACATAGGTGTCTTGTCCACCCCCACTCTGTCCACGTCTTCCTATCCTATTCCTCGCACCTCGCACGAAGGACGCTTATGGGATTTTCTTCTCCATGCAAATAACTAAATACTAATAATGGTAGCTGTCATTCAGTCATCGTTTGGATTTGGTTCACATTGCAAGTTGCTGTAATTTAGACTTAGTTCACCATCGAAGACATTTCAAAACGACGACCCTCTCAATTTTGCAAATATTAATTTATAAATAGATTTAATTAATTTAAAAAATTCTTTATGTCTACCATGTAAATACCTGTTTGGATGGATTTTTGAAAAATTAATAAGCACTTTTTTAACTACAAAAGTTATTTTTAAGAAAAATGAATGTTTCGTTGTAAAATAAAAAATACTTTTTTAATAGATATGACTTTTTTGACAGTCAAAATATGACTTTTTAAGAAGCTCAAATTTAAAGCTTATTAAAAAAGTACTTTTTCATGTAGATTTTTCATATCAGAGCTTATTTTTCGCCTCTTTTACCTTTATGGTTCACACATAATTCTAACAATACTCACAAACTCACTTTTACGTTTATTTTGAGAGCTATATAATTTTATTTAGTTTTTTATATATTTTAATATTTATTTTTATATTAGTTTTACTTATGTTATAACCCATATAAAGATTTGGTTAGATATATTTTCATTTATATTTTATATAGTTTAAAATCATATAATAATTAATATATTTTGCTTAGTATATTGTTTAATATACTTTAAATAATATTTACAAGTATAAATAATTTTTATTACAAAATAAAATATAGTTAAAATTAAAAGTACTTTTTAACGAAACTCTTTAAAAAAGCTCTTTTTAATGACAATCAAATAATTAACTGACTTCTTAAAAAAGTTATTCTCAAATAAATTATATTGATAAAAACTCTACTGTATGAGCTTAAGGTTAATTATATTTTTAAAGTTTTAGTATAATTTAAGACTTGATAAATGACATAATTAATTAATTAATTAACCCGAGAAAAAGATGATTCTTCTTTTTGGGGTGGGTCAGTCAAACCACTAGCATGTGCTCATTCGGGGGACTTAAAAAGTGGAAACGAGTCTTCTGTTCCCAAAACCTCAACTCCTGCGGTACTCCTTTAATTTCAACCATCCAATGCAATAAATTGAACGGTTGAAAATGGGAGGGAGCAGATAGATCTGTTCCCTTAAAAGTCCCTCGTGACGTCTCCTCCAGCTTATCCGTTGTGGGTCAATGCTGCTTCTTCTTGTCATCGCCCCTTCCCTTGGCCTCACAGATGGCAGATGCAGCTCCAATGGTCCTTCTTTTGCACATAACCTAATCCTAACCACACATAACGCAGGAAATAATGTTAGCAATGAATCTAGAGACTCATATTTATTTATTAATTTTATTTCACAATAAATAAAAATTAATAAAAATATTAATAATTATTGATGTAAATTATAAATAATATTAACCAATCTTTAATATTAAATATCATTATATTATTAATAAATGCATAAAATAATAAAATTTAAAATTTAATCTATCAAAAAAAATCGTTAAATTATTGTTAATTAATTATAAAATATATTATAATTAAAAATAAAAATAGCCATCTTTTTTACTAATATTATTATATAACAAAATAATATATTTTTTAAGTATTTATAAAATTTGATATTTATTAAAGTTTATTAATAATTAATAAAATTAATTAACATCTTAAATTAATTATCTCTTCATATTGTTGACATAATTAAAAAATAAATTTTATTATATTTTAATATAAATGTTACATAAATCAATGAATAAAAATTAATTTATTTGAAATATACTATTTTTATGAATTTTTGCTCTTTTATGACCCTCACAAAGTGGGGCACTTCGTGCATTGAATATGTTAAATTTATTTGTATGATTTACTAATTCATCTTTATGGAATGTGATTCATTGATTTTAATTTTTTCTTACAAAATATAAAAAGCAAATGAAAATTTTAAAATAAAATTAATAAAACTAAAAAATTGTTCATATCAAAATTATGTCATCGTCAAACTCCTACCATAGCCCAAGTTATTCTTAATACTTGGTGTTCTGGTTCAATGTTGTTTACATCTTACGTGAGTACCTTTTAGTGCCTGTCAACGCCGAGTATTGGAAGATCAATAAGTACTTTTTTATCACAAATTTTTTTTAAAAAATAAGTTTTTGGTTATAAAATAAAAAAACACTTCTTTAATATATATAATTTTTTGGTAGCCAAAATATAGTTTTTAAAAAAGATTAAATTTGAAGTTTCTAAAAAAAACCTCTCAAATGATTTTTTTCAGTTAGATTTTTTATATCAATTAATGAGTTTATTTTTAGTCCTTTTTGTCTTTATATTTTACACATAATTCTCACGATACTCACAAACTCACATTCACATTTATCCTGTAAACTCATCTTCTTTATTACAATAAAATGCATAATTTATTATGTATTTAACTATTTACTTAACTTAAATATTTATATTGGGATTTATATAATATTATTTGACTTTTTTACATATTTTAATATTTATTTTTTATATTAGTTTTACTTATATTATAATCCATATAAAAAATTTGATTCGATATATTTTTATTTACGTTTCATATGGTTTAAAATTATATAATAATTAATATATTGTGTTTTGTATATTGTTTAATATACTTTAAATAATATTTATATGCATAAATAATTTTTATTATAAAATAAAATATAGTTAAAATTTAAAATTTTTATTTTTATATTGTAAAACAGTCAACTATATGAATCTCTTTTTAAAAAACTCTTTTTTAAATGACAGTCAAACAGTCAATTGACTTTTAAAATAAAATTTTTCAAAAAAGATCTAAAAAAAATTATACCGATAAAAACTTTACTTGTATAAATCCTCCAAATCGAGGTTTAATTTTATATATGTTTGTCAACTTTCAAAAGAGCTACCTTATCCTTTCAAAAAATGCAGAACACTTAGCATCTGCTTTACAAGCAGTCACTGGAATGGCTATTAAGGAGCCCTCTCTCCTTTATTTAGGTATTCCAATCTCCTCTAAGAAACTCAGGTATTGTGAATGCTTCCCACTAATTGGAAAAATACAGAAAAGGCTAGCCTCCGCGACAAATCGAGCTCTTTCCTATGGTGGGAAGCTTCAGCTATTGAAATCAGTCATCTCTTCCATGCACAATTACTGATGCTCCTACCTTTTCCTTTCCAAAGAAATTATCAAAACAATTGAGAAGTTGATGAAGCAATTCCTATGGGGGAGATGGGCTGGGGAACAAGGGAAAGTTAAGGTTAATTGGAAGAGTATTTATCAACGTAAGGAAGGAGGGGGATTGGGGTTGGAGTCAATTCCTAAAAAGAATCATCCCCTTATGGCAAAAAAGATTTGGAGCATCTTCAGTGATAAGCAATCAATGTGGATTAGATGGATTCATGTTTATATACTAGGGAGGTGTTTTTGGGATTTATCCTTCAACCATCATTATACTTGGTTATTCAATTAGCTTTTAAAACTGAGAGAAGATGTACAACCTCATATGTTCTGTAGAGTGGGAGATGGGGACAGATCTTTTCTGTGACATGATAATTGGATAAGCCAAGGTGCATTGATCCATAACCCTTTGGCAAGAACCCTTCTGGTGAGATTCCCTCGGCATGCCAAGCTTAAAGACATCCCAGCGAATGGCAGATGGTTATTCTCCGAAGATGAAATCAGATTATTATCCATCCCACCAACCAGTAGGCCTGGGGAAAAGGATTGTTTCTTATGGCAGGGAATTCCAGTCTCAAACATCACATTGCAGGTAGCCAAGCAACGGTTAGAGGGTACTTTGACTCAGGTTGATTGGTCTTCTATAGTCTGGAACAAATTTCTGAAACCTAAACATAGTTTCTTTCTATGGTTGGTCATGCTGAATAAACTCAATACCATGGATCGGCTTTAGTTCCTAAATTATTCACGGATGTTTATTTTTGTAATCAAAAGGAAGAGACTAGAGATCATATTTTTTTCGAATGTGTCTACTCCACAAAGATCTGGATGAAGATCCTTAGAGTGAGTACCGAAGCCCGTCTGCCAAACAGGCTCTACGAGTTACTATTGGAACTACCCCACCTCTCTGTCTCTACTTTCAACAGAGCAGTTATCCTCATTTCTATGGCTACTTGCTCTCAAGAAATTTGGAGGGAAAGAAATCTACGAAAGTTCCAGAAGAAGACTACACCTATATCCTCAACTCTAGAACTTATCATCAGAAGCATCAGAGAGCATCTGATCTCTACTCAGCTGCACTCCAAATGTAGCAGGGGACTAGCACTCTCTTGGAGAGTCTAGTCTCCAACTAGGCAATCAATTCATTAAATCTACGATGCAAGTTAAGTACTATCCTTACCCTAGCTGCGCCCTACTCTCCTCTGATCGATATTGAATCTTTTGAGGCTGACAAATGAGGAAGACACGCTCAAAATAGGGAAGCCCATATTTCCGCTTTCCTGCAAGACAATCAACCATCATCAACTTTGAGTAGACTCTTCCGTCACGCAATCACTTGGACTTACCGTAGACAATTTCCCCAAGGTGCGGTAGAAGAAGGAGCTCGGGAAATCGTCGTCTAGCCCATTCCCTTAACTTTCCGATTCGAGTAGCTTCTAGGTGGGTTGTGAAAGTTCCGATTAGTTTGCCCTAATTCGGAGTCTTCCCTTTCGCCTATGCACAGCTAGTTCAAGTATCCTGGTTGACTTTATTTTGTATTCTTTTGTTTGCGTCAAAACGCACACCTGCGATGGGTTTGAGAGTTGGGTATTCATACCAAGGTTAAGAGACTTTGTATCATGGGTTAAGAGACTTTGTATCATTATTTTCCATTTATTCAATACATTTAAATTTTCAAAAAAAAATTATATATGTTTGGCTTTACTTTAGATGATGTTCCTAACGGGTTGCCATCAAACCCATTTCTACAGAACTTCCGTGCCGAATCTTCAATGTTGAAGCTTTTATGGAAATTAAGAAATGCACCACCGCAAGCTTGGCTAACACTTGGCAATGATTTAAAAGAGAAAACGAGGTAATCATCAAAAAGAGGCTGCCATGGAAACATCATTGTCAAATTGCAGCCATAGAAACCGAAGTACACGTTTATCTCCCCGAGGAGTAAGTTCATCTTGGTAAGGAGAAGATGACTAAGAAAACGGAAAGAAACAATAACGTGGAAGGAAACACGGTAAAGAAGTAATAAAGAAACTGTTAGAATAGGAACATATCCTATATGATGTGAAAAGAGAGATTATAGGAAAGGATTGATCTCACTTGATGGTAGGATCAATCCTTTCCTTACTTACGTTGAT
>JANVCL010000003.1:29459800-29479614 GCA_026546855.1 Erythroxylum incrassatum | reverse complement strand
TTGTAACTAATTAATAATATTTTAATTACAATATTTTAATTAATGAATAATTATATTTTAATTAATTATATTGTAGTTAATTAATTAATAATTATATTTTAATTAGTTATATTTTAATTAATTGTAACAAGCACACCCTTACAGAACAATGATACTCATTCTTCTAAATTAGGAGAGGAATAGGGTATTACCTAAAAATGGGTAATCAAAATAATAACTCTATAATCATAGTTCCCTGCCAAACTCAATCTTTCATTTCATACCTATACCTTTTTTTTCATACCACCAAATAAACAAGCACATGTGAAATACAACCTCTTTTTTTAAAGAAGTCTCTCCTCTCTAAGCCTTCTCACTTCTTAATTAACATTCTTTGATCTTATAATTACCAAGCTTATTCTAATCGAGAAAGAACAGTTTTTGAGGTCGTGAAAGGAGAATTTAGAGAAGTTGGTTCCACGAACTTGAGTTTTCTTGATTTCCTCTACTTGATTCATAGAGTCACTAACCGAAGTCGAGATTCATAATTTGTAAAAAAAAACCTTGATTGGTACTTAAAACTATGAAAATTAAAGCATAGAATGCAAATGGTTGTAGTGTAAATTACAATGTTTTAACAAATGAAAGAAGGTAAACCTGTAAGAAAAAATCTATAAGGTTTAAAAGGTTGAAGTAGTATTAGACTGTTTAATTAAAAATTGAATAAAATTAAAAAATTTGAAAATTAATTGCAAATTTTAATTGAAAAATAAGATTATTAAACAAAAATTAATCAGTTTATTTTAATTTAAAAAACTTATTAGTTTACAAAAACTAGCAAATTAATTAATAAACTGATTAGTTTTTAACAACAAAAATTATTAAACTAAATCGAACCGAAAAGTTGAAAACTGAACCGAAAAGTTAGCTGAATCAAAACTTTCACTGTTAAAATAGTCGAATCGGTTCAGTTTTTAAAACATTGGTAAACGATGAACTGACTGGTAAATATATTTTAAAATTGAAACTTTTAGTAAGTTTATGGTAAAAAATATGAGAATATAAATCAAATATCAGAATCTTCAACTCAGTGTAAATATAGTTCATAGACTGCCTTTCTCTATTGTAATAGCTAGACTAAGTTGATACCCATTCATATACATAGGAACTTTTAATTAAAAAAATTATTATATTTTAATTAGAAATAAATAATTAAAAATGAAAAATCAATTGACCACTCATTATTATTGTTGGAAACAATTATAAAGTCCTATAAATTTAATTTATTAAAAATGTGTTTATTAAAATTTCATATATAATGATTGTCAACATGAGACAATATAAATTAATAATGAATTATGTTTGTATCAGATTGAAATTTCTATTATTTGACTAATATTTAGGTTGTTATTAGCATTATAAAATTAAGCAATATTTTGAATTTAAAATATAATTTACTTTTCAAAATAAGGGATAAAAAGGTTTGCTATTTTAACATATTTATAAAAATCAAAACTTTGAGAAAGACAAAATTTGGATAGTAAGCATTATTTCAAAATGATGTTATATTCTTTATATGTGGCCATGGAAACATGTTTATGAATGTTAGATTATTCAAACCTAAAGGTTTAAAAGTAGTTTCCAAATAAATATTTATTTTCTTTCTATTCTTGATATATGCTTTAAATCAATCCTTCTACAAAGTTTGATTGAACCTGATTCACACTGTTTGAACTTGAACTCAATTCGATTCAATTCAATCCAATCCATCAAATTTTATAATACCCAACAAACTTGTTATCAATCCCTCTTTATCATGATTAAAAAAAAGAAGTAAAGTTGTCCCAAAATTTTGTAATAAATCTTTATCATAAGATTTTTTCAGCAAAAATTATTGGATACAATATGTTGATTCCGAATCAAATTCGAGTTTTTTTTAATTCGACTAATTCAAATCAAATACGTTGATCTCAATCTTAATCAAATTAAATCAAATCAAGCTTAAATTTTTTTTGCCATCTAATCATATCAAGTTTATAGTTGACTTTTGTTGAGGACCCTTTTTATAATATCCATACAATTCGCTTTCAATTTGTCAATAAAATTTTTTCCAATTGATTATTACATAAGTGATGTAATTTCTTGTTGTAGACATGGCACATGAGTGTAATAGGAAAATACAAGCTCTTAAATTTAGTATGTCTATGTTCACTATTATTTAGAAATACGGCTGACATATTACTATACCTTTCCAGATTTTATATTTTAGTGAGATTTTTATTAAGTGTTGTTATTGTTATTATCATTATCAATGCATGTTAGAATACTTTACTGTATAATTTATGTATTAATTAAAATTTTGTAAATTTGACTTAGGAGATTTTTAAAGATTTTAATAGAAGTGAATCTGGTACTTAGAGATTCAACTCCAAACCTTAATAACATATTTAAGTTAGAAAAATAAAATTAAAAATTTTGCATAATTAATTTAAATTCCAAAATATCAATATGTACTTAATTTAAGTTAGAAAAAATCTTTAGGTGAATTTTCTTTTTCTTTTAAATTAATTTAACTTTTAAATTACCTACTTTATTTTAAAAATAAAGAAACGATATTATTTTGTCTATAATCATTCGAACTTTAAATTAAATCAAATTAAAAAACCTAAATTCAAATTCAATTTAAAAATTAAAATTTTTGATTTCAATTCAAAATTTTATTAAATTTAGATTGAACAGAAAACAATACCAAGCCTAAGTGGAACTCCTCGGTTCCTGGAGAACAGTTCCAAGGCTGCTGGGCCTTGTACTAAAAAAGAGTTGCATTAAATTTGGAGCATTCATCTTCTCTCTCTTTTTTTTCTTTCTTTTTCTATTATTTTTAAGTCCACTTTTCTTGGGTGTAAAAATGATTCTCCTTTTTCATGTTTTGCAATAAAATCCCACTTTTCTGATAATTATTGGGTTCAAAAGCTGATTTTTGCTTAACCATGCCTTTGATTTTTTTTATTATTTTAAATTATTGATTTAAGTTAGATTTAATTAGTTCGTGATGAATTTAAGAAATAAATTAGTTTAATCAGTCTATATAATATTTGTATATGTGCATTTTATTGTTATTTTTAAATAAAAGTCTAAAATAATATTTTTTAAAATTTGGAAATCATAAAATATTTTTATAATTTTTTAAACTGAATTTTTTTCTTAAAGTTATTTAAATTACTAAAGAAAATTTATTATTCATCTAATAATATTATTTAATTATTGCACAATATTTAAATTATTAGTTATAATATGATGTCATATTAGTATTATAAATTAATAAAAATAAAATATTAAAATTTTTAATATTTAAATAATCTTCTAAAGATAAGTGATATTTTTCAAAATATAAAAAACTACAATTAATTAAAAAAATTTCAAAATCTTGATCGGCAATCTAATTAGATAGTACAGTACAAATATTCACAATAATATATATAAATTTTTAAATAAGTTTTAAATATATACGATAATATATAAAATATTAAAAAATATCTCGTTTTCTTTTCTTTTTTAATTTCTTATTACCTTCTAGAGGTTGCAAATTCTTCTAGTTACAGTGTCTTGTCTCGTATTCGTTATGTGCCAGGTTTCCACATTTTTCTCTTTCAAAAGCATGGCAGAAAAATTCTTTTTTTTCTTTCTAAAATACCAAAGATTTGCATCTAATATTTTCCAAATACTTCTCTAAAATTCTGTAATAATAATAAACAAAATTATGCATTTGGTAAATTATTTGATAAATTCGTGTGACTCTTAAATATAATGTTTTAAAAATCAGACTAAAAATTAAACGGATAACATAAGAAATTTATGATTTAAAAGATTCAATCTTGATATTAGATCATTACAAAATAAGTTAAAATTTGAATAAAATTTAAAAATTTAAAAAAGATTATCTTTATTGAAAATTTTAAATTTTAATTAAAAATTATTTTATTTTAATTTATAAAAATTAATTAATTTACGAAAAATGACAGGTAGCCATCATTAAGTTAAGGCTACCTACAATTAAAGAATCACCTGCGTAAGATCCGTTCACTCTCTTTCTTTCATTATTTTGAAACTCGGACCGGACATCAAATTGGAGGCATTACTGGTCATCGGTTTGACCGGTTCAACTACCGGTCGAACCGGTGTGACGTCATAATTATGCAATAATTATATTTAATTATATAATATTAATAATATTAAAAAATATACCAAAAAATAAAAATAATAAAAATTAATTGTCAGACCGGATCGGTTCGACTAGTCAATTGACCAGTTTTGACCGGTTCAAACTGAGTCAATTAAAAATTAATTTTTTAGGTTGAACTGGACCGGATAGCCGACCGGTCACTGATCGAATCGGTCGGATCAACCATTCCGGTCCGATTTCCAAAACAGAGGTTTCGGGAATAGATCCTCTGTACCCATTAATCTGTTTGAACTATATTCTATTAATTTTCGTCCACAAATTTACGTAATATCTATATGAATTTGTCGTAAAAAATCAGTGGCATAGGATTGTAAGTGGTTATTTGGCACAGGTGATCCCGTGCCATTAGTCTCCTACTATTTTCACCGTGGTTTTTCGATTTATATGAACCGAACATTGATGAATTCTTTGGATTATCAAAGAATCTGAAGCGTAACTGTTAAAATTTGCCTAAGAAAGATCACCCGCACGGATTCACTCTTTCTTTACCTCTCATTTCGACTTCCTCGCTTCTCTTAGCTAAATGCCTGTCTTTTTCTGTCATCTATCCATTATAGGATTCTGTAAGAATGTCAGCGAAGCTTTTTACACACAACACTTTGTTTCTAAACAAACCAGAGTCTGTATCACTCTGAGATGGCTTCCTTACACCAATTACTAGACGAAGAAGGATTCCATCTCAGGAATGCACCCAGTAAGAGTCGAAAACAGGTGAAACTTAGAGACGAAGTGCTTGAGCCAGAGCAGTCAGTGACTTCGCCTACGTTCATTTGCTATGACCAGAGTTCCTTCAAGCACAAGGCTGATAAGGCCTCCGCACTAAAAGGGTCTTCGTTGTTTTCATCATCAATAAGATTGAGTTTGGTTTCCGAGACCTCCAACGTTACGTCAATGTCGAGAGTAGATGAGCCTGCCATCGATGAAGTAGCCATAAAGGCGGTGATCTCAATACTTACGGGTTATGTAGGCAGGTATATAAAAGATCCCATTTTTCGCCAGATAATGAGAGAGAAATGCAGCTCTTGCTTGGTCAGAAGCAGAGAGGAACCTGACAATGGCGTGCTTGAGAGTGTGGAAATGGGAATGGAGAGCATTGACAGGCTGGTTGATGATAGAGGTACAAAGATGGAGATGAAGATGAAATCTTTGACCAACTCAATTCAGCTTCTAAGCATTGTAGCCTCTTTAAACTCCAAGGAATCAAGGAATGGTTCAACTAGTGGTATACCCAACTCGCATCTCTCGGCTTGTGCTCAATTCTACTTGTCTATTGTTTACAAACTGGAGAGAAACAACAGAATATCTGCTAGACATCTCCTTCAAGTTTTCTGTGATGCACCATTTTTGGCGAGGACACACTTGCTTCCTGATCTTTGGGAACACTTCTTTCTTCCGCATCTTCTTCATCTCAAGATTTGGTTCCTTCAGGAACTCGATAACTTCTCCAATTCCCAGTATTTTGAACAGGAAAAGAGAATGAAGTCATTAACCAAGGTCTACAATGACCAAATGGACATGGGTACTATTCAGTTTGCTCTGTACTACAAAGACTGGCTCAAAGTTGGGGTTAAAGCTCCTTCTGTACCTAACATTCCTTTGCCGTCTGGATCCAGTTATGCTCCCTTGAGAAGAATGTCTTCAGATTCTTCTACTTCATCGTCATCCAACAGAAATTTGTAAAATTTCAATCTTTTTACCTATTCATTAAGACTGGAACTTTCTTCTCCGTAAAAAATTAGGCCATTTTGAACAATCTCTGTAAAGCATGTGATTTTTTTTCATGTTTCTTTTGTACAGATACCAAGCTGTGTTTGGCCCCACACTCGGGTACCGATTGATGGCCTTTGGTAAATCTTCAATGGACTTGGGTTCAGAAGAAGAAAAGGTATGCATACAAAAGAGATGATACTACCGTGAGTATTTCGGGTTTCTTTGACATGAATTATGACATTTTGTTCATCTATTTGCTTTTTATACTATCCTTAGCTTGGAGAACATCATGGTCATTAACGAAATTTTACAGAACAAACCGAAGGCTCGCCGAAGTTCGTCAAGCTTAAGCTATACAGATTCAAAATATCGTACATGGCATGAGGCTCATAAATCACATCATTTCAAGCTCCTGTCATGTCAGAGTTTGTTATCAGAATGTTTAATGAATAGCAATCACATAGTCAGGAATAGCTTAACCGATAATAAAGAGAATGACAATCCTCCCATAAGTGATCTAAGTAGAGCCATAAGTACGATCTGCTCATCGAAGAGACTGACCGAATGTGAAATTGCAGTGAATGTAATTGCCAAAGTTTGGTTGGACTCCCCCAGTGATTCTGTAACTAAAGGAGCTTTATCAAAGGCACCTGTTATTAGTGGAATATTCAAGGTTTTGGTTGCCTCTGAGGACGATGAAATCTTAGAGTTATCAATATGCATTCTAGCTGAGCTCGTATCAAAGATTGATGCATGTAAGCTGATTGTACTCCACGCAGATCCACAGCTTGAAGCCTTTATAAGACTTCTAAAAAGTAGTAGTTTGTTTCTTAAAGCTGCCATTCTGCTTTACCTATTGAAGCCACAGGCAAAACAGATGATATCTTCTGAATGGATACCACTGGTTCTTCGCATTTTAGAGTTTGGAGATCGGTTGCAGACCCTGTTTACGGTCAGATGTACTCCTCAAAAGGCAGCAATGTACTTCCTGGGTCGACTTCTAACAGGTTTTGATGAAGACAGGAATTTAGAGAATGCTAGTCAGCTTGTTTTTCTAGGGGGCTTAAGCTTACTGTCAAGGAATTTTGAGGTAGGTTATCCCTGTGAGAGAAATAAAATTGCTATGCTTATGTGTTGCTGTATCCAAGCTGAAGAGAGCAGCAGAAATTACTTAGCTGACAACTTGAATAAGCATCACCTCCTCGAGCTCATTGTTCTTTGGATCCACAAGAAGTCTCGTGGATATGCACTGACTTTACTTGCAGAGCTCTTATGCCTCACAAGGTATTGAATCTTTTAGTTTATTGTTAATCTACATTAATCGTCATCTTATCTGGTGATTAGTGTGATGCTGATAAATCTAAAACATGTTCCATGGAAGAACACGAACAACAGAATTCCTAAGAGAACTTAATACTGGATGGGGTGGCTTGAGCACTCTGCACATTTTTGTAGTCTACTTACAAAACGCTTCACCAGAAGAACGCCCATTGGTCGCGGCAATCTTGTTACAGCTAGATCTCCTGGTTAGTCTGTTTACATTTACATGCTTTTGCTTCTGAGGATCCAAATTTGGCCGTCTTAAATTTCTAGATTCTATCACATGAATTTCTTGTATCTTATAGGAAATCAAAGTAAGTCGCTTGCAATTTTTTTGGCTAAGAATCCTGGAACAATAACTGGCAGTAATATTGCAGGGAGACGCTTTCAGGTCTAGCATGTACAGGGAAGAAGCAGTGGAAGAAATTATAGCAGCTTTGGATCACAAAGCATGCACCTCAGAGGTTCAGGAACAAACTGCAAAAGCGCTCTTGATGTTGGGAGGCTGTTGTCCGAGCGCAGGAGGGTCAAAAGCAGAAGAATGGCTCTTACAACACACTGCTTTCCACGAAATGTTGGAAGGAAATATGGTAAAAGCTCTAGTACCATTTCGTATCAGCAAAGGAAAAAAAAGTTAATTCTGACAGATATGGTAATATGATTCCGTTTGTCATTTGCATGATATAAACCAGAACGAAGAGGAAAAAGCAACCGAAGAGTGGCAAAGAAAACTAGCAGTTGCATTGCTGAACAGTGGTGGGAATAGATTCTTGTCTGCTCTTTCAAATTCTATAGCCAATGGCAGTCCAAATATAGCGCAAGCAAGCCTAGTAACAGTAGCCTGGATGAGCAGAGTTTTATTTTCTGAAAGAGGTGAAAATTTTGTGTCAACCCCAGAAACCTTAGAACATGGCAGAAGTAAACAAAGGGTGCTTTCTCCTTTTATGCAACAGCTTTTGCATAAGAGTTCAGGTACAAAACTCTCGTCTTTCTCAAGTCAAAAACACAATGCCATACCATTGCTTTGCTATGTACTTATCTAACTCCTTTTCCTGTGAGCATTTACAGAATGTTTCACATTGCTTTCGACGTTGGACATAGAAGTAATAGAACCTCTTCGGAATCGTCCTTGATCTGAGCTCCAACTTTAAAAAGTTATCAAATGGTTTCTAGGAATCAGTCAGTATCAGAACTTGAGTTTGTTCTCCTGCCACCTTCTTCTTTACATAATGTATATTGATCATGTTGTTCTTGAATGTCCTTGCTCCAACTAGTTGTTTAGTTGAAAAAAGGCAAGGACAGTACAAGAGATTGTGACCGCTGTGTCATTTAGTCGGGACTTGTCTATTCAAGCCAGACAGGATAATGCCAAAGGCCTCCTCCCACCTCCCCACTGCATCTGACTTTACAACTGGTGTTGCTAATTTTAGAACTTGCAGTAATTCAAAATTTGAGGAAGAATCTAACAGTGGAATGGAATGGACCACAGTTCCATACCAATATGTTTTTACAAGAAAGCATTAATGAATAATGCTGCTTAGTTGTCCAAAAGTTTTCAGATTCTCAAGATCTGACGTCCATACTGTTATGTCAAATCCCTCTCTTTTCTTTCATTTTCTCCCCGTCCGTACATTTTGTCCACCTACTAAAAAACATATTTTAATTTTGACTCACTCCAGTACGACATATAGTGGAGTCAGAATTTCAAAACAAACCAACATTAGAAGCTGCAAATTATAATACAGATATGTTTGCACGAGCATTCATTACAACGGTAATAAGAATTCATTTATTCCCATAAGCTAATTAACAAAACTAAAGGCCATGATATAGTCTTCTTGTACTTGTAGTAGCGTACTAAATCACCACAACATGAACATAATTTACTAACCCATTAGATTCACACACAAACTCAATTCTCCACCATGGAGAGAAGACGATCAAAGCTGCGTAGGAGCATCCCAAAAACAGATGTAGTAGGTCTCAATTCTCATGGGTTCAGACAAAAAACATACTGTTCTCCAAGTCAGTATGCAACTTGAAAAACTGGTCGTCTAAGGAAACTGCCGATGACATAGTTGAAGAAGATGAAGACGCTGAAGATGGAGCCTGACCCTCTAATGCCTCATAGTAGAGCCTTCCCCTATAAGCAGCAAGGTCAGCATAATACACTGGTGGAATTAGTGACACAGGCTTAGTACATCGGGCAAATGTGAAGCACATGTTGTATATGAGCTTCTCCAACTGGTCAGAGGTGAAACCATGCTCGTCCCATAGGACTTGATAGTGTGTGGGCTTGCTGGTTCCAAGGCTTCCATAGTGGCTGCAAAGGTAGAAGTCAAACTCAAAAGGATGCACAATTTTGGTATCCACAACTGTGCCAGGAGACACATTCTCAACAGAACGTCCTTCGTTGCGAAAAAGACGAGTCTGGTGACGCTTCTGGGCTACAATTACAGTGACCGTTGGTGTATAATTGATTGATTGAAATGCCCTCTTGAGGTCTTTTAATTCCACATTCAGAACCATGTCAAATTGGCCCTCACTTACCCCATCCCGGAATACCACAATTTTCCCAGGTTTGACTTTATTGAGGCGGGTATAGGTATCGACAAGATCCAAACATATATCCCCAAAATTCTCAATCTTCTCTTTTCGATGATATTGAGGACGAACTCGAGCAGCATAACAATTTGCAGCTGGCCAATTCATGGTAGCAACAACGGCAACAATAGATGGACTTGTCTTGTTCCCAGCAGCAGGATGGTTAACATCAGCCCCAACAAACATAACATGGTCTGCACCATTAAAATAGGGAAGTCGGTCAACAAGCTCCACATTACTGCCTCCAAGCTTAGCATTAATCTTGAGGGCAAGATTGGATAGATATTGGTCATTAAACTTGCTTGTTGACAAACAACATTGAGTCACTATGCCAACTTTGGTTTCTGAAATCCACTTGAGATACTTATAACCAGGATGTCTAGTGGACATAACACAAAGAAGAATTTGTAACTTGCCCTTGCCCTTGCAAATCTTGAAAGCCCGGTCACGGAGACTTAGAAGTAGCTGTTCGAGCATGCCAATGTTTGACAATACATTCATGTCCCTGCCTTCACAAAAGAGAGGTTCCATCATAGGGATCCCCAGTTTTTCACCCTTTCTAACAAGACTTTCAATGAGAAATCCACAATTCCATCTTTTATCATACGAGTTCAAGTCAAGTACAGCCCACCGCTCAATTGCTCTCCCTTTGACAACTGCTTTTCCAACAAGATTCCAGTGACACTTCACATTGTCAACAGCCACATTTATTGGTGCGCCATTATAACCACTTAACTTTAGCTGAGGTGGTCCAATTACACGTCCTACCACGGATGTCATATCCAAGCCAACTTCCATATCAAACTTTTGGATAACATCAGAACTGCCAATGCCAATCCATTAAAAGCTATGAGCTCAAACTATCAATTCAGAAAGCACAATGCTCTGAGAAGGGTGTAAAGAACTGATGCAGCACAAGATTTAAACAAGGAAAGAAACAACAATAGAAGAACAAAACACATTCATATAAATCATAACTCACCATTGCTGGAACTTACATAAATAAGATATCTTGTCTAATGATTTATCCAATCCAAAGAATCCTTTTGAATAATTCAATTATGCTATCTAGCTTGTACTACCTCAGCATTCATACTGTTTTCCCATTCGAGCACACATGAAATACATGGAAAGAGAAACATGTAAAATCATCTCAATCAAAAGCAATAATGATAATAATCATTTGCTAATAATCATCAAACCAATGCTAAATCTTGTGCTTGACCCTTAAATATAATACCACATAACATAGAAACGCCTACCAGAAAAAGTACAAGTCCAAGATTGTGTAGTGACGCTACAATATAAGTTTGAGGAAACAGATTTAAGCATCAAAAGAACAATAACAGCCAGAACTAAAACATGCCTCTCAAGCACAGGGATGGTTCAGCATCTACACTCAATTTTTACCAGAAACCTTGGAAGGGTAACTACTTGATTGTTGGAAAGTGATTGTAAAAGATGCGGCAAAATATCAAATGGACAGAGACAAAGTGAACAAGGATGCATGCCGATATTTTTATCATATGACAGCAAACTACACATCGAAGCATGAAGCAACTGAATTTTATTTGCCAAATTGACCACCAAGCAATTAGTACACTTACCGATAGGGTCCACCTCTAGAACGTATTATATTGCATATGGTTTCCTGTCTCACCATTGGAGCTGCTAGTGACATATCCTTCAATTTCCGAGATGCATTTCGATCCAAATACTCTTTTGGATATATCTGCCCTTCAACCAGGACACAGAATTCCATTGGTACATAGTTCATCTTGTTGCCTTTACTCAAATCCAAGCATGGAATATCTTTGAATCTTATTTCTCTCCCATATTTCTCCCGAAAATAATTAACCACCCAAACTTCCTGCGACGAAGACTTGCCATCTGAATCCAACAAAGGAAATGTAAGATGGCGAGTATTTTTCTTTGTCAACCCAGAAATGACACACCTTTGTTTTGTAACACGGTGTGTCACTGTAACTTTAAGACCCTTCAATGCAACCTCAACATTTCTTCTAAAATTCCCGAAATTGTTTACATCAAAGTAAGCAATGTGCTCCATCAGAAATTCTAAGACCGGTAATGGCTTACGAAATGGAAGAATAGAGTAGTCCAGACATAAAGCTAGACCCTGAAACGTGGGTTTAAGACTATGTTGAAACCCTCTAGACGCTATAATGCCAAGCCCCAGTTCATCTTCACGATTCATTTGAGATCTATGGAAGGTACGGCCGACAGAAATCATATTCCTAGTTGCATTTTCCTTCATCACAACATCCATACCTTGCATAACCTCACGGGGCATCACAAAAAGCCTTCCACTCAAGTATTCCTTCAACTTCCTAAGCTCAAGCACATTCACAAGCTTCACAACAACAACATACCTACTAGTTCTGTCTTCATTCTCCGTGAATTCGACCGTGAATTTCCCAGTTGGCAGTTCAACGGCGCTAAAAATACTCTTCTCTCCATCGTACGCAGTTGTCGATACAGGAGGAAATCCTGATGATTGATCAGCGAACAACTGATCTCTGATCATTGCAAGCTTGGCCTTGGGAATTTTCCCGGCACGACCGCTTCTTGAAACCATTTCTTGTTTCACATCAATATCATAGTGTCTTATAACACTCCCCGGGTTGAACTTCACCAGAAAATGATTTACACGAAGGTTTGCAGTACGGACAGCAACTGTGCCGCCTTTATCTGGCCTTCTAACCGGAACCAAATCATTTGAAACTGAACTCCCTGATATTTGCAGCGACTGCATACCAACCCTAACAGGATCTACCAAACAAAAAACAGAGAAGGCAAAACCGCATCAATCACACAATCAGTAACAGTAACACAACAAATAGAAAACTAAATGCATACCATCAACAGCAGGTTCAGATGCAGATGAAGATGAAGATGCAGATGCAGGAGCAGGAGCAGACGTAACAGGGCTCCTGACCGGTTCTCTTGGAACATTTCTGTACACATAAGATGCAGATGCAGATGCAGATGCAGGAGCAGACGTAACAGGGCTCCTGACCGGTTCTATTGGAACATTTCTGTACACATTGCTCGTCTCACCAGTGTGTCTCCCACCAACTTCATATGCCGGCCTCCACCTTTGCCGACCACCGTAACCGCCTCTTCCTCTCCGGCCTCTTCCTCTCTCCATCGGAACCAAACAAACACCAAGAGTTGTAAACAAAATTGGTGATTTTATAAGAAGAATTACAGGACTCCTCTTTAAAGTGGCCTATTTAGTACGCGTAGTTCACACAAAAAGAAAGAGAGAGAGAGAGAGAGAGTTCGCAGAAATGAGGGGGAAAGTCTGCGGAAATTACGATGTGACGAACCAGGAAGGTAAGGTGCTGACTAACCGTCACGTCGTCCACGTCAACTCTTCTTTTAATTTTTATTTTAAGTGAAAGACATCAAATTTCAAAATAATAATTAAAAAATCAATTGGATATTGAACTGTTTAAATTATAAGTTTAAATTATTTTAATAATTTTTATTAAAATTGATTAATTAATTACTATTTTTAAAATTATAATTTTATTAAAAATTAAAATAATTTTTATTTGATAATCTCTTTTTTTCTATTAAACTCTACATATAAAGATAATATCTTCTTTGATTTTATTTTCAAATTTTCAAATTTTAATCTTTATTATACACCAATTATACAAAGATCTAATATAAATTGAATTTTAAATTTTTAAATTCCTTATCTTATTAATTTAAAAATATTGGTTCAAATTTTTATTATAATCAGTGACTATGGCTGAATATTTTATGTACCGTGAACAACATACTTTAATTATTTATGATGATTTTTTTAAATAAGCGCACACTTACCGGCAAATATCTCTTCTATAACGAAGATCATCAGGTCATGAGCTTATCCAGAAGACATTTTTTTATTTGCATTCACGTCTTTTGGAAAGAGCTGGGAAATAGGGTAACTCATTTTGCGTTACTAAGAATAAATAAACCATATTTGCACATATATATCTAATGTGATTAATTTTAAAACAGTTTAATGAAATTTATGGAAAAGTATTAGGCTCTAATGATGCTATTAATTACTTTGCTAAGAAGGTTCCTACTGCTAGATAACATGCGTGATTAATTTTAACACGGTTCAATGTAATTTATACAAAATTATTAGGTTCTAATGATGCCATTAATTACTTTGGTACGAGGGAAATGTCATGCTAAGAAGTTTTCGATTAGACCACTAAATATCACGCGAAGAATTGACATCTGTTGGTTATTAGTTTGGTTGTATCAACTTTGGAATTTAATATTTTATGTCAGTCATTAAAATATATGATAAATTTGAAACGCAAAAGGCTCAGTTACCTTTTAAACAGTGTTATGAATACTGGTTCGTACTGATTAGTGTGTATTGTACTAGACCAAAATTGATATGAAATAAAAGGTCGATTGTATCGAATTTAAATAGTCAGTACGTATCGTATCGGACCAAAACTGATACGAAATAAAGAGTCGATCGTATCAAAATTAAATATCAATCGATACTGGCCCATTTCAGATTGTATCGGTCAGTACTGACCGATATTCAAAATATCGGTCAAATATCAGTCGATATCGAAAATTTTTAAAAATATGGACACTATTTTGCAAAATTTTCAAAAATTTTTAAAATCTTCCTCCCTCCTCTCACTCCCTCCTTTTTTTCAAAAATTTTTTATTAATTTTTTATTTATTTTAACTTTTATAATTATTGTTAATTGTTAATTTTTGTTTTAAAATACTAATAAATATTTATATTACTAATAATAATTATAAATTAAATAAAAATTAAAAATAAATTATTTTAAAAATATTTTATATAATATTTATTAATAAAGTATTAATAAAATATTTTATTTTTAAAATAATTAATTTTAAAAATTATTATTTATAAAATAAAATTTATTTTATATATTTTTAATTATTGAATTAAAATTTATTTGAAATTTATATATGTTAAAATTAATTATATTTATTAATAATTATTAAATTAATTTTTTATTATTTACTATTATTATTTTTGGAGACAGAGTTAAAAATATACAGTACAACTGTATAATATAACAATGAACTATTTTGTAATTTTTTAAAAATCAGAAACTATTTTATAAATTTAAAAATTTACCAGAAATAGTATTCAGTATTAATCGGTATTGGTACAGTACCGCACTAGAACTCAATCCGGTACCAAGTCCTGTACGGTATTCATAATATTGTTTCTAAAATAAAAATTGATTCTTAAGGTTAGTTTTTAGATTTTTTTTTAATATTCAGTATAACAAATTGATTGATTTTTTTAGTTTTTGTTATTTAGTTTTGATTTTTTTCTTATTTCAATAATTTGTGTAATTTATATGTTAGTAGGAGCTCTGTCTTTCCCAATAGATTGGGAAGGTTGTGGTTTTGGTAGAGAAGAAGGTGGAGAGCAGATCTGTAAGGAGTTTATTCCACGGATCAACTGGTTTAGTCCACCGATCAGTAAGTTTAGTATATGAAGGTGAATGTTCTAAATACTTTTTAGGTTTAGGTTTTAATTTGGTTGATTTGCTTAATGGTGGTAGGATGAATATGTTACCTGATCAAAGGATAATTAAACTTGAATACCTTCTAATAATTAGTAGTTTCAGGATATCTGGATAGAGAATAGATTGGTGGGATAGGATATGTTGATGAAGGATAGATCGGTTGGTTAACTAGAAAGGATGTAGGATAGGCTTCATAAACAGTCTTAGACTTTTCTTTCTGCATGTCAGCTTCTATTCGTTGAAGAATCTCTTTCACCTTTTTAAGTTCTTACTCCTTGGTGGTAAAATCAAGGGCAAAATATTGAGTATCAACATAGTGTTGATGAGTCGCATCAAGTTGGGTCAATCCTAGTCTGATTACAATGAAAGAGAATTCTTACTTTTATAGACTAACCAAGGAGTAAAAACAAACAACTTTAAGAAAAATATTCCTTAGGTACAATCATTCACACAACTTTTAAAAAGCAAATAGTAAAAAGGAGAATAATCGGGAAACACATGGGTCCTAAATATTCCTAAGAGATAAGGAAGAATCTTTACAGAGGGGATGACACATTAGAAAAGATACATAATTATAAAAACAATTAATATAAGGGTCCTATAGTAAGAAGTGGAATTTGAGTCATTAGTAATGTTGAATTAGTTTTTACCATGATTGAAGATTAAAAGGAGAAGCTTCGTCACTTGAGTTATTAATGTTAGAATGAGCTTTGTAAATCTTTTGCTTTTTGCTAAGGCTTGCATCATCTATGTGGAGTCGGTTGGATTGAGACCTTAGACTGCGTTTGAATGAATAGAAGTCTGTGTGTGCTTTCATCCTATGGCTTCTTTCTAAGTTTCTCCCTCCTAAAAATTTGATTCTTCAATAATGTAGTCTTGGTCATACAGAAAGACAAGTATACTCTACACTTGCCTCTTCATGAGGATCCTGTGTATCAAAAAGTCTTAGACCATATATCCTATTTAAGGTCCTTAAAATAGGGAAAGATTAGAAGTGTAAGATTCCAAAGAGATAAACTCTGAGATTTGGTGCCTGTAAAGAGAAAGGACTTGTATGTCTCAGCTAGCATACCTGGAATTTAGACCCTAATTTTGCTTTGTTTTCCCTGATATATAATGGATGATTTGTTCTTAAGAACATGATCTGGTATTCCCTGAGCCCTCTGACCAGGGTAGCCCATGAGGGATTTGTTTCTTCTCTGACTATGTGGTATGGACCAAGGTTCTTGGTAGTTCTCTACTTGGCCCAGATATTCTTATTGGAATGGATGTCTATTATCAGGCATCTCCACTACGGATTCTAACCACAGGAATCAGATGTTGTGCTAACTTTAGTTTTTACACTGACATCAAGAATTTATTTGAGCTTACTCAAGTACCACCATCGTATGAAGTCTTGAGAGATCAATTTTTGGAATATTGTCTTGAAACTCATTCACGATTCTCTCATTCCAATCCTCTATGGAAGAATCTTCATATCTTCGTCCATCTTCCTTTTATGAAGAACGAAGACATCAATCATACTAAGGCTACTCATTCAGGTATGAACCTTGATGATCTAAAACTATCACAAGAAGAATAGTTATCCTTCTTTAGCAAGGACTAATTAAGCCCATTAAATCTGATTAGGCTTGTCAGGCTTTTTATGTCAACAAAAGGTCTGAATAGAAATAAGAAAACAATAGTTCACAAAGACCGTATCAACTCGTTGGCGAGTAGCCTATGTTTGTTGAGTCAAATCATCAAGCTTATAATCAATTAGTCGAAGGACATTGTTCTGGGCCAAAGCATTATCATTATGCCAATTGAGAGTTTCATTAACAAGATTTGAAAGCATTATTCCATAGGCACTCATGCCAAAAGCACAAATGTATGGGTTAGAAATAACCCTTTCTTGGCCATTTGCATGTCTCTCCAGGGGAGGAAGATCTTCCTCTTAAGGATTAACCATCATGACATAATGATTGGAGTAGGAACAACTGGAATAGAACGAATAACTGGTTAAGGATGATTGGAGATTGACTCTGGATGGATCAAATGTTCCTTATCAACATCTTTGAGCATTTCCTAAATACTTATGGGTTTTGGTCTTGGATTATTAATCCAAGGTTCAAAATCTGGATCTTATTATTATAGGGATAAGGTAATAAAGGAGAAGGTTGACAATGATGAAATTCTCTTAGATGTTGTCTTTATTTGTTTTTCTTCTTCCTTTATCGCCGATTATAAAGTTCATCATCATCAATGATTCTTTTTCAACAACTTTGAAAAGGACAATGCATAATCAGCCATATGAGGGATGAAATCTCTAATATAGTTAACAATTCCAAAGAATTGTTGTATCTGTTTGGTTGTCAGATTGTTATCAGGAAAATGCAACAGTTCACTGGGAATATGTAGACTACGCTGATAGAATCTATTATAGAAATGCATACCTAAAAATTATATTTGGGTCGTTCTGATATGGCTCTTTTTTCTGAGAGAATAATTCTATATTGCTTCGTGAGATCCAAGAAGGATTAGAGTAAAGCCTAATGTTTTTCATGGGTTTTATAGTATAACAAGATATCATCAATATAAACCAAAGCACTGTAGAGAATGGGCTCATAAATCTTTGTCATGGCCCGTTGAAATAGTAAAGAGGCAACCTCGAGTCTAAATGGCATAATAGTCTATTGGTATTGGGCGTTTAGTATACAAAAGGTTGTCTTGTATCTGTCTTAAGGGCCAAATCCAAGTTGCCAAAATCCTATTTTGAGATCAAATTTAGAGAAGATGGTAGTTATGGGGATAACAAGAAACCAATTGCAATATGATGGAGCAGATCTCTGTAAAAGTTTAAAGATCGATAGAAAGAGTGTAGCTAAGACCCCATGTATGCTAGCTGAGATACAAGCTTTTCATCTTTCAAAAAACGTCAACTCTCAAGGTCTATGTTTTAGGGATCTAAACTGACCAATCTTCCCTACATAACTTACAATTCAAATAAGATCATGGGTTCGATACTTTCTTATGGATAGCATCCTTATGTAAAGGCAAGTGCAGAGCATGCTTATATCTTCGTGTGACAAATATCCCTTAGTTTTATAGGCAAAGGAGTTTACAAAGACAAATATCTCTAAATAAGAACAAGGTTACGTCCCTCTTTAATTAAATAAGAACAACATCACATCACTCTATAATTAGATAAGAACAATGTCTCATCAACTATTTTAGATAAATAAAACATCATATCATTGGACAAGAACAACTTCAAATCAACTATTATAGATAAGAATAACATCACATGAACTATTTTAGATAAGAACAATGTCACATCAACACTAAATAGATAAGAACGAAGTCATATTATAAAAAAACACATAAAGACAAACAACTTTAATATAAGGGCCTATAGGTATAATAGTGAAAAGAATCATCTCATCCTTTCTGATAGATTCCTACCATGATTGCAATTTTGATGGAGAAGTGCCTCAACTCGTATTATCACCATCAACATTGTTTCTCTCCTCCTTTGGGCTCATTTCTTTTTTATTTAATTTTTGCAAAAATTTATCCAACTCTTCTTCATCAATGATGAGGACATCATTATCTAGGTTTTGGGCATCCTGAAATATAGAGGTTTAGGACTGAGATGGTCAAGCGGTGTCTAAGCCCAAGTTTATAGGGTTGTCTAGAATCTCAAAGTCAATAATATGAGGTTCTCCAAGAATGAATTCTCCTAGGCAAGATCCAACAAATGTATAGACAACTAAAGTTGCATATCTAGGAAAATTATTTAGATATTTAAGAAAGAACCTAAGGCTCTTAAGGACATTTTCTTTGTACCTTGGACATTAAACTAAGGTGTGCCTGAAATATACTTGCTTTCTAGAGTAGATGTATTCATCATTTGATGTGTTATAAGGTCAGTGAAGGACAAAGAAGTGTTGAGTTGTTTACTTCTCAAATAGAGTCTATTATAACCTGAGATCCTCAATGATTTGGGAGAAAGTTGAGTCCTTCATCTCATCAATCATTGATACCACTCAAGGAAAGTCCATAAAAGGAAACCTTTATTTTCTTGATCACTTAAATGTTGATAGATCCGTAAAGAAGGAAGAGATATAACATAGGCGTAGAGGGCAGAGAGCGCTCATAAGTACCACAATGCATTCTCCAGGAGCGAGCCATTAATAAAGAACGCAGTAAGATATAATGTTTAGATGTTAAGCAAGAATAGGAAACAATGTAAGCTTGATTGGTTGGGAAAGAGGTGAAGGTAATAGACAAGTCCCAGTTTGGCAAGAGAAGTTATTTCATCAATGGTAATGAGAGTTCTTCCAATAAGAGGAAATGACTTCTTTGTTTTGGCAGCTAGGTAGGTCAGCCATTAAAAGGATGAGAGGGATAGTTCT
>JANVCL010000003.1:29376516-29398699 GCA_026546855.1 Erythroxylum incrassatum | reverse complement strand
CGCTGCCACCCTCCGACGGATCTCCTGCAATGTTTCCGATTTCGGCACCGTGTTCTCCACATCCTCACTCATCCCTTATAACTTGGTCATCTAGAGATGCTTATAAATAGCTTATTTGAGCATTGCTCTTCTCCGACACAGACACAAAGAGAGGGAGATTGAGAGAGCATCATTTGTATATTTTGAGGAAAATAATAAAGGTTGGCATTTTGTTGTATCTCTTTCTTGTTCTTATTGTTGTCACAAATATTTAGTTCTTTCGTAATTTTCTTACAAGGGTGTGAAAGTGAAACTCTTCGAGGGTTGTAAAGTGTTTGAAAACAAGTAGGTTGGTTGATAGTCACGAGGAAAGGCTAAATCTTACTTTAACGAACCTAAGTGAGATTGTTGTGCAAAGGGGTTGACGCAACTAGCAGATAACTTGGTGTTTGAAGGAAAACTTTTGTAAGAGGAACCATACAGAAAGGAAAGAAGAGACAATATATTACATTATTATTTGAAAGCTGATTTCTTAGATGTGTTTATAGCAAGTGGATTTGATGATGACAAGATTAATTGGTTGTTTCTTGTAAGCAAACAACCTTTGTTATATTTCCTCTTTTCATTCTCTACGTCTACACATTTTTTGATATATGAACTTTCGTTTATGCAAGAACTGTTTAGTGCAAGAATAGACATAAGTACCTCAACTGTTGAGTCGGCATTGGTTGAGCTGCTTAAGAACAAAGAAGCTATAACCAGAGCTTAACAAGAGCTAAATGAAGAAACCAAAAAGAACCCAATAAATAAACTCAAGCCTCTCAATTTCCATTTCTAAATGCATGTGTGAAGGAAGCAATAAGGTTGCATCCTCCTGTGTCATTTCTCGTCCCACATTGTGTAGATGAGGCTTGCGAGGTTATGAATCACACAGTTCCAAACGACTCTCAGGTGATGGTAAGCGTTTAGGCAATCAAACGTGATCCTTTAGTCTAGGAAGACCGTTTATCATTTAAACAAGAAGATTTATTAGAACAAGTTTGGACTTTAAAGGTCATTTTAAGTTCTTACCTTTTGGTGGAGGAAGAAGATTGTGCCCAGGACTAAAATTTTAAATTTTAAATTTAAGAAAGCAAGTCTCATATTATCACATCAGATCTAACGTGGCAACATAGACTCACCTATGCAATAAAATAATATAAAAATCTGCTAAGCTGTCAGTTTCTCTTTTATTTTACGGTTACATTTAAACGTTTTCCAAATGTTAGAAGTTTAATTTGTACTCTTTAAAAGTTAAGGTCAAATTTGTCATAAGATGTATACGTTAGGGTAAAAAATGACCCTTTAGCCATCTTTTTTTATACAAAACAACAATCAAATAAAAATTTTACTAATATATGGGATCTGAGGAATTTCAATAGTAGGTAGTCTCTAGTTGAGAGATTTTTTTTCTGAATGACCTACATAAAAATAAAATAAAAAACAAAAACAAAAACAAAAACAAATAATAATAATAATAATAATAATAATAATAAAAATAAAAATAAAAATAAAAATATGATAAAAATAGACAAGATAAAAAAAGTTATTACCAAAAAAGAAATAGTAATAAGACTAAGTAGAAAAATGTTTAGGCTAAACCACTAAGAAGTAAATGTAATTACTACATGTTTAAATGTTTAGGCTAAATAAAGGATAAAAATGCTAAAAGCCTTATTTACACAAAGTTCAAAAAGTTAGCCATTAAATAATTTTTAAAAAGTTTAATATAAAATTTAAAAAATCTTTAAAATTAGATAATGTTCAATTTATTATCCCTATTAAAAATAATAAAATTGACTTAAATTAATTAAATCATAACTAAAGAATTGAGCAGGCCCATTTGTTCCGTAAATCTTTTTACCTTACGTGTTTTCGTATTGATATGAGCTTTACTTACCCACAATTCACAGCACATTTGTTTATGTTTTTATTTTATTATTTTATTATTTTTAAGTTTTTAATAAAATGAAATGAAATAGAATTGAATGGAGTGATTTATAATAGAATAGAATAAAAATGAATGTAGTATTAGAAAATTGTTGTTTACTAGCATTGAAAAAACTCATAATGTAATATAGTGAAATATTGTTTAGATGAAGGGTTTATAATATAATATAGTATAAAGTTATTTATCATTTTACATTTCATCTTAAACTATCCAAATCAAAGGTTTTTTTATTTTTACTGTTTGCGATGAAATAAGATGTAATATGAAACTCTCGTCTTTTATTTCATTCCATTATGTTTTATTATAAACTCTCCTCCCAAATGATAGAATAATATTTCATTCTATTAATATACTTCCAACCAAACATACCCTCAAAATTTACGTATATTTCATAATCTTCCTTTTCATATATTTTGAAACATACCCTCAAAGTTTTCACTCTCCCTCCGCGAGCTCGAGGACCATCTGCGCACTACCTTGGAGCAGGCACTCTACTAAGAAGAGTTATAATGGCACCAACGTTCCCGAAGTCAATGGATCGGATAGGGAGATCGAAACACGACCTACTACCATACATTCACTAGGACCAGATGTCGTCAAACGAGAATCAGTTCGTTAACTGATGTCAGTGGCAACGTGGTCTCGGATGTCTCGTCTATTTGAATCCTGGCGCGAACTTATCTCGAGGATTTATACCACTCAGAAGGCCACCCCCACACACCCTGGAATATTCGCGGGCACTTCCCTCCCCTCTAGCTTACAACTCAAGTGGACCTCACCCGTTCGGTTAGCCCTGATGAAGCTAAGCTAGCTTTTTTCTCCATGGCACCCAACAAAGCTCCAGTAGTTGATGGTTTCACTGCTTTATTCTACCAATCTCAGTGGGACACACTTGCACCTTCTTTTATTCTTTTCTTACAGCAGCTCTTTAGACATGAAGCCTGGGAATCAGCTCTTAATCGCACCATTATGGTCCTTATCCCTAAGACTCTTTCCCCCTCTTCTATATCCCAGTTCTAGTTGATAGCTCTCTGCTTGGTACTGTACAAAGCCCTTTCCAAGATTCTTGTGAATCGGCTTAAACCGTACCTCGACAAGCTTGTAGCCCCTACTCAGTGTAGCATTGTCCCTAAGTGACTTATCATTGACAATATCACTATCACCCAGGAGGTCATCCACTCCATGCGAAAGAAAACGAATCATAAGGGGCTAATAGCCATTAAAGTGGACCTTGAGAAAGCGTATGTTAGGTTGTCTTGGGATTTATCCAAGACACGCTCCATGATGTAGGCCTACAGGATTCGCTAATCACTCTCATCATGAAGTGCATTTCTACGGTCTCCATACAAGTAAACTCACACGGGGGTCTCAGCGACCCCTTTACCCCCACTAGAGGCATTTGTTAGGGAGACCCATTTTCTTCTTACTTGTTTGTCCTCTGCATGGAACGACTTGGCCATGCGATCACCTAAGCGGTGTCCCACCACCGCTGGAGGCCGATCCAATTGAGCAGACATAGGCCGCCCCTCTCCCATTTATTCTTTGCGGACGACCTCATCCTCTTCGTGGAAGCTTCCAACGATCAAGTGATCGTCATTCGGGATATTTTGAATTCATTCTGCACGTTTTCTGGTCAACGCGTTAGCTCAACGAAATCGAGATGCTATTTTTCCAAGAATATCCCTTCCTCAACACGACAATCCTTAAGCCGCGATTTAGGTTTCCAACGGACGAATGACCTTGGACAGTACTTGGGCGCTCCGCTCCTCCATCAACGAGTCAGCAAAAGAACTTATCAATATATTCTCGATCGGGTCCAACAATGTTTATCAGGATGATCCACCCGCATGCTTTCTTTTACCGGTCGCCTCACCTTGACCCATTTCGTTCTAGCTGCTATACCGAGCTACAGTATACAGACCGTCCGATTGCCCCGCAGCCTATGTGACGATTTGGAGAAAGTCATGAGGTAATTTCTGTGGGGCTCGTCTTGCGATAAGAACAAGCTTCACCTCGTGAACTGGGACGAAGTGTGCCAACCTAAAGATATGGGAGGGTTGGGCATTCGGAAAATTCGAGAGATGAACGATGCCTTCTTAACCAAACTCGGTTGGTCATTAATTGCTAAACCTACTACGTTATGGGTCAAAGTCATCTCTGATAAGTATCACTTCGACGCTAACAACATCCCCACTTCTTTAGCACCTTCAGGGGGCTCAATGATTTGGCGCAACATCATGGCAACTTGGGCCTATCGTGACACAAGGCATGAAGTGGCGGATTGGAGATGGCACTCGGACACGTTTCTGGCTTGATCCTTGGATCACTGGAGTAGGGCCGCTTATTTCTCACATCACCCACCCCATCCCAGAGAGTTCTCGTACCCTCACCATTCACAATTTTGTGGATGCAACGGGCACTTGGAATTAGGCAGCGTTCCAATCTTACCTCTCAACGTCGATTTGCCGCCTTATAGCCGGCACTTTTCCTCCTAAGAGGTATCTTGGCAACGACATAATTATCTGGGGGGTTTCCGACAATGGTATCTTCACCATCGCTTCTACCTATTCCATGCTCCGGGGCCAAGATAAAATTTCAACTCATGGGGTCTGGAAGGCCATTTGGCAGTGGTCGGGCCCACAACGTATACGATCCTTCCTCTGGTTACTAGGCCAGGATCGTTTACTCACCAATCAACACAGAGTTCGTCGGCATCTCTCTACCGATAGCACCTGCCCTCATTGCCATCTGGAAGAATCTTCTCTTCACGTTGTTCAGGACTGCATCAACGCTCGCCAAGTGTGGGCTGCTTTACCGGTGGATCTCACCAATATCGCCTTCTTCAATCTGCCATGCCGACAGTGGCTCCTGCACAACCTCCACTACCACCAACGTATTTTGGGTCACGATTGGACGGTTCTTTTTGGCACAACTTGCTGGTACCTCTGGACATGGCGAAATCGGTCTCTTTTTGACGAGCATTTCACTTGGCCTTCTTCACCTATTTGTCTCATTTTGTCTTTTGCAGATCAGATCCACCAGGCTTCCGAGTGGCAACGCAAGGCGACTATAGGATCCCCTCCCCGGCAACAACGACTTATAGGTTGGAGCAAACCGCCTCCAGGATGGGTAAAACCGAAGACTGACGGCGCCAGTAATCGCCCTCAGTGCTCGGCTACAGCAGGTGGCGTATTACGCGATCATGATGGCAATTGGCGTGGCGAATTCTCACAGAACCTAGGTTGGTGTGATACAACGTCTGCTGAACTCTGGGGAGTGTTTACAAGACTATCGCTAGCCTGTGACCTCGGCTTTCGCCGACTGGAACTCGAGGTGGACTCTACCGTGGTGCACCACCTCATCTCATCCTCGAATATCTGCTCCACAGCCCTCCACCCCATTGTCACGGGTATCCATGAACTTTTCACGCAGAACTGGACTGTTATTTATCGCCACATTTACCGAGAGAGCAATAGATGCGCTGACTGGCTTGCTACTTACACAGGACATTATCCTGTCGATGTCACAACTTTTGCTACTACACCTATAGGGTGCCAACGTCTCCTAATAGAGGATCAATCGGGGAAATCCCCAGACTTGCTTTGTAACTTTGTTTGTTTTTCCCTTTAATAAAAAAAAAAGAGAGGAGAAAAGCTTAACGTGGGCGTAACACAATATCGTTTTCTATTATAGCCCACGAATAGAAATCCAATGTTCATCTAAAACGTGGAAGTCTTATAATGTTTGGAGGAGGATATGTGACCCACATCAAACTACCCATAATAAGTACCTACTTCTAAATATTTCGGGACGTTCAACTTTTTAATTTGATCATCAATATTTTAATTTAATTTATTTAAATAAATTTTATTATTAAAAATCAATAAATTGATTAATTTTTATTAATTATTAAATTTTTATAAATCAAAATAAATCAATTAATTTTTATTCAACAATCTTTTTTCGATTAAATTTTAAATCCTTTAATAGGCAAGAACAATATTTTTTAATAATATTTCAAATTATTTAATTTTATTCAATTTTTAGTTGATATTATGATGGTATAATTCCTGTTAAACTTTCTAAGCTTTAAATTTATTTATTTTTATCAAATTAAGTTTTATGGCGATCTAACATTAATTGAACTTATCAAACTTTAAACTTTTTGTTTTATCAGTATAATTTTCAATCCAGTTTTTAAAACATTTACTTTTTTTGGCTCATATTTGTCTTCGAAATATTAATAAAACCATACCCTTTATCACAAGTTACTTCTTTTAACTCATATTTGTCTTCAAATATTAATAAAACCATACCCTTTATCTCAAGTGTTTAATCCTTATTTCATCACCTATGTGATATGTTCTGCATGCTCTACATTTGGATGACGTGACAAACATACGTAATTTAGGTTAAAAAATTTTAATCTCTTTATTCTTAATAAGATTTGAAGAAAAAATTTAAATAAATCCTTTAAGTTTGCAAAAGATGTAAATTTATCAACTAAAATTTATATTTTACATAAATAAGAAAATTTGCAATTCAAATACTTGATGAAAAATGACGAGGATATATCGTTATAACTTAAAGACTGTCCTTTTTGATACATATTATATAACAACAACACCCAATAAGAATTTCATTGAGATGCGAGGTTTACAGAGATCTAGTAATACAGTTCTTCACTCTTAGATTATAAGTAGTGTAAATAAGGTTATTAAATTTTAATATTTTAAATAGTTTTGTTTCTTTGTAGATCTACGTTCAAAAATACTTTAATTATGTTCACAACTTGATGCAGAGTTTTAAATGTTACAAAAATTGAAACCTTGTAAAAATCTGTAGTATTGTATAGTGACAAACCTGTTGGATCGGTTTGACAAAAAATCGAATGAATGGTTCAAATTATTTACTTCCAGTTTTAATAGAATTTGTTGTTAGACGAAGAAATCACTCAAGACCAGCAAAGGTTCTTCTTTACAAATATAATTTATTTACAAATATAGCAAAACAATAATAATACTTCTTACATTAATATTTTAAGAAATTAATCATAATTAACTTATAATTAATTAATATAATCTGAGTTATTAATTAAATGTAAAATTATTTACAAAATAAATACTAGTTTGACGTATATAATTTTTTTTACATATGTATATATAATTAAATTTTTAGTCAAATGACATTATTAAATTTATTTGGAAAAGGAAAATTGTTTACATATTTTATCAAAGTTAAAGATTGTTTATATTTTCAATCATATTTTGAACATAATTATTATTGTTTTATTATTTTGATAATTATTTAAAAATAATTTTCTATTAATTATGGATAAAATTGAATGCTTTTGTTGTCTCCAACATTTATGAAAACTTCTACAATTGTGTTTCATCATTCAATGCCTTGAATCAAGAAAGATGTAACATGTAAAGGCAATACAATAGACATCGTTATCTTAATCCAAGTTTTAGGGTTTATAATACATAATGTGATATTAGAAAATTGTAAATACCTCTCTTCTAAATTTGTTCTTATTCTCCGATCCTTTTGTGAACTTTGTATGTGTATGTTGCTTTTTCGCCGGAGTTGTAGCGGTGGCCGGCGGGAACCGGAATGAGCGAGAGATCCGCCGCTCTCTCCTCCAAACCCAGGAATTCTAAAAGATCACAAACCTCAATGGCGCGGAAATCGTCTCTGCTCAAGCAAACACTAATTTGCTCCGCCCTCTTCATCCTCGCGACTTACGCTTTCTTTAACACCTTCATTAACCCTACCACGGATCCTCCTCCTTCCTCTCTCTTCGATGGTAAAATTTCCCGCGGAAACTTCCCCGATTTCGCCGAAAGGCAGTTGCAGACTAACACTGATGATAACAGCAAAGTGAAGGTTTTCATGTACGATCTTCCTGCGAAGTTTACCACCGGTATCATCGAGCATCACGCGTTGGCGCGTGGGTCGAGCGATGTGTCAAAAGCTAGGTACCCAGGCCACCAACATATGGGAGAGTGGTATTTATTCTCGGATCTGAACCGGTCACAAGAGGATCGGGTCGGGTCTCCGGTTGAGAAAGTCAGCGATCCGGAAGAAGCCGACTTTTTTTACGTGCCCGTGTTCTCGTCGCTGAGTTTGATAGTGAACCCCGTCGGCGCCGCGACGACGGCGAGGGTTTACAGCGACGAAGCCATGCAGGATGAGTTGGTCGAGTGGTTGGAGAATCAGGAGTACTGGAGAAGGAACAATGGGAGAGATCACGTGATCGTCACCGGGGATCCGAATGCCCTGTATCGGGTCTTGGATCGGGTAAAGAATGCTGTTCTATTGCTTTCGGACTTCGGCAGGGTTAGACCCGACCAGGGGTCTTTGGTCAAGGACGTGATTGTTCCTTATGCACATAGGATCAATACTTATAATGGTGATGTTGGGGTTAAGAATCGGAAGACCCTTTTGTTCTTCATGGGTAATCGGTACCGGAAAGACGTGAGTGTCTCCAACTGAATGCATATTCATAACATTTTTGCTCATAATTATGAAAAAGTTGTGCTTGTGCATTTTTTCCATTTGTTTATGTTTGGATAGAAGGAAAGTTTAAGCTGATTACTAATTTGGGTTCTTTTTTTAGGGAGGGAAAATTCGTGACTTGTTATTCCAGATGCTTGAGAATGAGAGTGATGTAATGATAAAACATGGAACACAATCGAGGGAGAACAGACGTGCAGCTACTCATGGAATGCATACATCAAAGTTTTGTTTGAATCCTGCTGGTGATACTCCATCAGCTTGCCGCCTGTTTGATTCCATTGTTAGCTTGTGTGTTCCAGTGATAGTCAGTGACAGTATTGAGTTGCCCTTTGAAGATGTCATCAATTACAGAAAGATTGCCATTTTTGTTTCGACCGCAGTTTCTTTGAAGCCGGGTTATCTTGTTAAGTTACTGAGATCAGTGAAAAAAGAGAGGATTCTTGAGTACCAAAGAGAACTAAGAGCAGTAAGTAATCATTTCCAGATCTTCTCATATCAAACCTTCTCAGCTTTTTGTTATGGTTGATTCTACTTGATGGATAAGATGTTAATTTGTAACTTGGAATGGTGTGATTCAGGTGAAGGATTATTATGAGTACGGGAGTCCAAATGGAACAGTGAATGAAATATGGCGCCAAATTGGACACAAACTACCTATTATCAAGTTGATGATTAACCGTGACAAGCGACTCGTCAAGAGGGATTTAACAGAACCAGATTGTTCTTGTCTGTGTACAAACAAGACCGGGCCTCCAAGCTTGGTATGATGCCAGATATTTCAGTTTTCTGGATACTGAAACATGCAACAACAGTGTAGGCAGTCATCGACCATAACTGAGAAACAGACTTTCCCGGCGATGGTAGAAGTGCGCGCTTCTTATTTATTATGGGATTTTAGATTTTGCTGCTCTAGTCATAGATGCCTATTTTAATCGTACGCAAAGTTCACTGAAATTCTCATTAAAGCACTGTCTTACACATGTGGTTGTAAAGTTCTCACATGATCTTTCCCCGCAAAGTTCATAGACTGTATCGCAAAGCGCATGTCAAAACACTCACAATAGTTGTTTTCTTTCCGTCTCTTTCATCAGGAACCTTGTTTAGTTCTTACTACTTTTATCGATCTTTACATTGTGCAAAATAAAGTTATCTTTATTTCTTAAATTAGTTCCTGATGCTTTTGTCAAGGGCGCATAATTTCTATGCTACCATCTATTTGTTCTTTTTCCAATTCATGCATGGCCTTTTATGCCCATTTTATGGAACTGTGGACCTTGAATATTGTTTTTGAATTTCATTCAACAAGTTACTTTCAAGTTAATCAAATTATTTCACTTTTGAAGGTAATGATTGATATATAATGGAAAAAAATGTGCTAAAGCATCTCTGTCAGAATCTAGGAGGATCCCTTGATAACAAAAACTCTCCATAGATTCCATCGTTTGGCAATCCAAGTCTGAAATACATGTATTACTACCTTCCAGGGAGTATTCTTATAAAATTTCATGCTAATGTCCGACCAAAACCAGGAAAGGTCTCCCCTAGGGGCTCTTTTCACATAAAGAAGGATTGCGTTGGACACAAAAAACAGATTGAAACATTTAGGAAGATTACACTTCTTTTCCCCTTTGAGTTAGCCGCAGGAATGGAGGAAAGGTGGCCAGAATGCCACAAATAAACTGGTGTGTCTAACCTGGGGGCCATTTCATTTGCCTTCCACCTAATACGTGCAAGTGGAGATGATAAACAGATTGACCTTCAGAAAGAGTGTGTGGGTGAGTCAGCGTAACTACGAAGAGACAGTATATAAGTCAAAAACTGCAAATAGCATAGAAGAAGAAACAATAAACTTACAAGCATCAGGGCCATTGTTGATAACAACACGAAAACCTTCCAGGATCCCTTCTTTTTCTGCCACTATTTTGGCTGCATAAAGAAGCTTACCTAGTATATCTTCGTGCCTGGGTTCGGCCTGAAATGGAGACGAATTTCACATGATTGTAGGATTCCGGTGATGCAAATCATGGTTTGGAAGGAAAAGGGAAAGGGGAGTAATGTTTATGCCAGCAGACAAAAGGAAAAGGACAAAGACAAAAACTTGCCTTTCCAAGGTCTGTTAATCCATCCCTGAACTTAGGAATGACTAAAACATGAACAGGAGCCTGAGGGTTTATGTCCCGAAAAGCTAATACATTCTCATCCTCGTATACAGTAGAAGAAGGTATTTCTTTTGCTATTATCTTATCAAATCTGATTAAAAGGAAAGAAAACTTTAAACTGTAATTAAGTATCAAGCTAATAGTAAGACTATAATCATACCAAATTAAAAGATGCAACTCATTTATCTTCTCAGTTCAGAGTCAGACATAGATAAGGGTTTATATGCACCTATATTCAACATGGGACACTTAAAGTTTCCTACCATTTAGGTATAGTAGTTGATATTTCTATTCAAGCTTGATAAAATATATACTCTTATCAGGCTAGAAACTGAAATGCAGAATTATAGAAAGTTGATATTTTGCTGGTTAGTTTTCCTCTAGCATTCCTCCATTTTCAAGTTATTGACATGCTAAGTCTTGTCAATTATCTCTTATTCTATGAGTACATAATCCATTTTCCCTCTTCATGCCAAACCTACAAATAAGATTCTCGCTGAGAATCCATCAAATTTCAGCAACTTCTAATGTTTCCACATCTACAAACATCAGTTATTAGTTATTTACTGCATCGCATTGATAATGAGAAATGTTAATTGAAGTAAGAGAATATCAGTAAAGATTTCTAATCTTAAGATGCTCAGAGCTGTATTCGATAGGGTTACTGAGGTCTGCATTTTATGAGGAAGCTATTAGCATGGTCAACTAACATGCTCTATACATCATTCTCAAACCAAAATATGAGATCAAACTAGGGTTTCTGTGTCTCAAGTAATGAATGATACATGGTTGGAGCAGCAGTATGGGCGCTAGCTGCAGCTTCCTTGGCCAAAGCCTCTTCATTGTTTGTCGCTTTTGTAGAAAACAGTGATCTAAATAATATAATAAGAACAAGATGTTAGTGTTAACACATAGAAAGGTGAGAGAGAGAGCTAGAGAAGTTACAACTCAGAAAACACACGTCATGAAATCCAATGGAACAATAATCACCAAATAAAAGCTAATGACCAAATTTGATCATCCTAAATGCTAAGCTCTATGGTTTGGGAAACAAAAAGATCGTCTCCAGAAGAGAAACATAATCGTTATCGTCCACTGTTAATCAAGAAGGAAGAAAATTGCAGTAAGTGCATGACTACATTTTAGATACAATATCCAGCTGCTGAAGTAATAGTTAAATTATTTCTTACCTAGGAGTTCTGCATACAGGAGTTTAAACCCTACATATTTTTATGATTACGTTTTAGAAGCACTCAAACTCTAAAAAGATTTACAAGCAACATGACCGTGGCGTTTTGATTAAAACAAAGATTTTGATTACAACCAATACTTCATTATCAGAGTTGAAGCTCATAGGACAGATCAGATGATCTGAATCCCTAAGGTCTCTCGAAATTTCACAATACAATCACATACAAGCTTCAGCATTTAAGCGACTGACGAGTTAGAGTCGACAGTTTCAAGCAGAAAGGCCATCGATCTCATCAAACATTTAAGAAAACAAAATCCCCCAAACTGCAAATGGCCATAGAATTTGTGTTCGAAATGAATGGTTAACAACCCATAACATATTACAGTTCTGACTAAAAATGCGAAATCTTTCACGAAGGCATACCTTGGAGAACGAAGATGGCGAAGTATCCTCACTGAAGTGGAATTAAAATCATTTCTCGCAGAACCTTTCATTTTTGATATTGCGCTTCTAGTTATCGAATAATTCCTGCTTTTGTTCGTTTTACAATTTTCCGCACAAAAAACCAGATAAGTTGAGAAAACCCACGTACGCTTCGGTGCCTGCGAGTGGAAAATACGCTATGTATTGAGTGAGAAAGAGAGTGTATACATACCGAAGCAGACTAAAAGACGAAACAGCAGCCATGGAAGCCTACAAATGGCGGATTGGTGAGAAGTCGGAAGTGATAATATAACAAACAGCACTCAGAACACTGAAGAGGATCATGATCTGTCTTTGTGAATTTATCTTTTAATAATATTTTGTTATATTAAAAATAAATCTAATAAAATATGATTAAAATCTAAGAAAATAATTATATAAATTTTATAGGAGTAAGAATGTAAGATATTTCAATATTCATTATACTATTTGATAGAATTTAAAATTTTTAGTATTATAATGTTTCTAAATATTTAAAATAATAATATTTTAAATTTTAAATTTAATAATTAATTTTTAAAAATTCATAAAAATTAAATTAAAAAGTCATATTTATATCCACTTATTAGATGAATATATTATGTTAAAAATAAAAATTTTAAATTAAATTATACTAAAATTTAAAAATTAATCATTAAATTTTAAAATTTAAAATTAGTATATTAAATTTATTACCTCTTATTAAAATTAATATTATAAAAATCGGACGAGAAGGTAAGCCAATAAAACAGGAAATTTATAGTTTAAAAAATTTAGGGAGTATTAAACTCTCATAAAATTAATTAAAAATTAAATATATTTAAAATATAATAAAAAGATATTATTATTACTCATTTAAAAATTTAAATTTAAATTAAAAATATTATTAAATAAAAATTTATTAATTTAATTTTATTTATAAGAAATTACTAATTAAAAAATTAGCAATTAATTTGATCAATTTTTAATAATAAAATTTATTAAAATAAAATAAATTAATAAATTACAAATTAAATTAAAAAGTTCTCAAAAAGAATCCAAGCCCATAATATTAGAGCCCATAAGTTGCAAGGCAATTTTTAATGGTGCAACTTGCAACGTATACAACGTCGCCGTTTTAAAGCCAATCTTGTAGAGGGTTCGAACTTCGAACTCATCCCCTCCCCTTCTTTGCCCTAAATCTCAACAGGTCTCTCTATTTTTCTTGCTCTCTCTCTTCGATTTGTGTCTGATTCCCAGTCTACGAGCCAGATATTGTCGTCACTTTTGGCTGTGATTTCTTCGAGTCTTCGCTTCGCAGGTTAGTTCGTTTCATTTTCCCCCTTTTGCCGTCGTTTATTTCAATATATAGGCAGCTATGGACCTGTGTTTTACTTGACCTAGGTGGTTGCTGCTTGGACGCTTTAGGGGATTGATTCTTTATCAGTTAGCTGTTTTTCAGACACCCAGTTGCTTGGTTATCGTTAAAATTGTTGTCTTTTTTTTGGTGTGTTGGTCGGGAAGAACAGAATGCCGGGCACTGCGATGATCTTGCCTCTTCCAGCGCCAACTTCAACTGGAGATAGCCCACCTCCTCCATCTCAAGTGTCTGAAGAGCAAACAAAGCAAGATAAGCCTGCAAATGATGAGCAGGCCAAAGCTCCAGTTGCTACTCACACTAGAACTATTGGAATTATTCATCCCCCTCCGGATATTAGAAACATTGTTGACAAAACTGCACAGTTTGTCGCAAAAAATGGGCCTGAGTTTGAGAAAAGAATCATCGCTAATAATGCTAACAATGCGAAGTTCAATTTTCTGACCTCATCGGATCCTTATCATGCTTATTATCAGCATCGTTTGTCTGAATTTCGAGCCCAGAATCAGTCTTCCGGACAACTGCCTTTACAAGAGCCTTCAGAATCAGCGGCTCCTGAATCAGCTCCATCTGCTCCTACTGCTGATGGCAATGAAGTTATTCAAAAGCCTGATCCTGCTGCTCAGTTTAGACCTCCTCCTCGTAAGGTTCTTGAACCCCCAGAAGCTGAGCAGTATACTGTTCGACTTCCAGAAGGGATTACGGGGGAGGAACTCGATATTATTAAGCTTACAGCTCAGTTTGTTGCTAGAAATGGACAAGCATTCTTGACCGGATTAACAAACAGGGAAATGAACAATCCACAATTTCACTTTTTGAAGCCAACTCATAGTATGTTCACATTTTTCACTGGACTTGCGGATGCATATTCAAAAGTTTTGATGCCTCCAAAGGGGTTGACGAACAAACTGACAGAGAGTGTTACCGATATGACCACTGTGCTTGAACGATGTTTGCATCGCTTGGAGTGGGAACGCTCACAGGAGCAGGCTAGGCAGAAAGCTGAGGATGAAATAGAGCAGGAGCGTATTCAGATGGCCATGATTGATTGGCATGACTTTGTTGTGGTTGAGTCTATTGACTTTGCAGATGATGAAGATGAGGACTTACCCCCTCCAATGACTCTTGAGGAGGTGATAAGAAGGAGCAAGGTGTCCACTGTTGATGAAGAAGTCGTTGAGCCTGGAAAGGAGGTAGAGATGGAAATGGATGAAGAAGAGGTGCAGCTTGTTGAAGAAGGCATGAGGGCAGCTAGTCTTGAGGAGAATGATGCTGAGATGAAGGACTCAAGGGCAAATGAGGAACCAGAACCACCAATGAGAATTGTGAAGAATTGGAAGAGACCCGAGGAGAGACTTCCTGCTGAAAGAGATCCAACAAAGTTTGTTGTTTCCCCTATTACTGGTGAGCTAATTCCAATTAACGAGATGTCTGAACACATGAGGATTTCTCTCATTGATCCGAAGTACAAAGAACAAAAGGAAAGGATGTTTGCCAAGATAAGGGAGACCACTCTAGCAGCTGATGATGAGATTTCTAAGAACATTGTTGGACTTGCACGAACCCGTCCTGATATTTTTGGTACCACTGAGGAAGAAGTTTCTAATGCAGTTATGGCTGAAATAGAGAAGAAGAAAGATGAGCAGCCAAAGCAGGTTATTTGGGATGGTCACACTGGAAGTATTGGGCGCACTGCAAACCAGGCCATGACTCAAATTGTTGCTGGGGAGGACCAAAATGAAGCTCTGAATAATGATATGAGGAACCTTCCTGGCCCTGCAGCTCCACCTCCTCGACCTGCTGTTCAACCAGTACGTCCCCTCCCACCACCCCCTGGACTGGCCTTGAATCTTCCTCGTGTACCTCCAAACACAGTCCAATATTCCACTCCATCTAGTGCTGCATTTCCTGCGCCTCCTCCAAGGCCAGGTTTGCCCATGATGCCATCTATGCGTCCACCTCCTCCTCCAATGCACATGACCCATGGACAGCAATCTGGCATGATGAATCAGCCTGCATCAATTCCTCCATCTATGAACCCATCTGGTATTCCTGTTCCACCTCCACCTGGATCTCAGTTTGCTCATATGTCAATTCCCCGGCCGTTTGCCCCGGTTCCCCTTCCTCCATCAGCAATGTCTATGATGCCACCACAACCTCCTATGCCAATGCTTCCTCCTCCTCCTCCAGAGGATGCTCCACCACCACTTCCAGAGGAACCAGAGCCAAAGAGGCTGAAGCTTGATGATTCTGTTCTTATCCCTGAAGATCAGTTCCTGGCTCAACATCCTGTATGGAAAATCTCTTTGCTTGCAGGCGTTAGCATTATTTCAGCTAGATGTTTTAGCTCATACGGTATCTAACAATTGAATTTGCTTGTGTTCTGCTTTTTCTACAGGGACCTGTATGCATCAGCATTTCTGTTCCCAATGTTGATGAAGGAAATCTCAAAGGACAAGTTTTGGAGATCACCGTGCAGTCATTATCTGAAACAGTGGGGAGCTTGAAGGAGAAAATTGCAGGACACATCCAACTTCCTGCTAACAAACAGAAATTGAATGGAAAAGCTGGATTTTTAAAGGACAATATGTCACTTGCATATTACAATGTTGGAGCGGGTGAGACTCTCGCGCTCTCCTTGAGAGAACGTGGTGGTAGAAAGAGATGAGAGGCTCTTTGGGATGTACAATTCTTTGAGATGAAATATGAACCAGAAATCTCTTTTGAGCATCTGATGAATAGATTATGGAAATCACTAGTGGAGTGACCAAATGAAGAAAGGAGGGAACTTTGGTTGGTAGAGTATCAGTACAGAGTTTTACTATTTAAGGTGCAGCATACAAAGTCTCTTGCTTTCAAGTATTATCCTTTTGATCACCTACTTCCGATTTTCTAATAGAAATTAGAGACCCGTGGAACATGTGTAACTCGTGACATATTTGTACTGCCGATGCTGTTAAACTGTTTTCCTTTGACCAAGTTTTGCTGAATTTATATTGCCTATATTATAATCTGGAATCAAGTGTTACAAGACGTTCTTTGATCTGCTATTGTTTCACTTAGTCCCAGTGGTCACTTCTAAGGTATAAATATAATAGTACTTCGAACTTCTATACCAGTAGCATTACATATACATTGCTAGTTATCTTTACATTAAACTTTACAAGTCGGAATCGTATTTTTTACCTTGTGACTAGTCCAGCTAGTTATCCACCTACAGGCCTTGTGCTCTTTAAGCATTGGTGTGATGATGTAAACATGATTCCAGCACCAGGTATTATTTTTCACGTTGTTTTGAATGCAACAGTTAGCGCACAACTACAGTCCTTGATCCAGAGAGTTGCTCATCTGGTTAATCAAACAGATGGAGAAAAGGAAACTGGTACTACCTATAATATGTTGACTTTATGAGGTAGCTAGCTACATATTTTTACTCTACGCTAAGCTAAGCGTATTAGAAATTTCACATATCCACAGTTCAAATTTTGCAAGGGAAGATAAAGGTGTTAGATATTAATGGAATTTTGAGCCCAACTCTAGTATCCATGGACGACAAACGATAGTTTTGGAGGGAAAGCTTATATCTTCCGCATCAGAAAACTCATAATGAAATAAAAATTGCATATTTCAGGCCAATTCTGCAACTAACTGCGTTCATATTTATTCTTTTGGTTCATTTCCAGCTGAAGAAAGAACTTTCATAAACCAACTTGAATACGTCGGTGTAGCTCTTCTCGTAGTTGCTCTATTACATTATCCTTCTCAGATATTATCTCCAGCAACCTTGTGTTCTCTGCTTTAAGTGCCTCAAACTGAAATAATATCCCTTCAATCTGTGTTTCAATGGCTTCGTCGCTCAGCTCAAGCGCGCCCTCCACCACTCTCACCACCCTCCACAGGCTCACCACCACAAGCAACCCTCCTCCTCTCTTCTCCAGCAACGCTTCCATGAATAGTGCTCCAACAGCAGCTCCGCCGTCGACCAAGTACACAGGGTGGCGGAAAAATGAACACCCCAGCCCTACTACCAGCGCTATCGTCTTTGCGGAGAGTATACTCAGTATGGCAATTCCTACCCAGTGATACCATGGTTCTTGACTAGCGTTCTTGTTCTTTGTCGACGTGCATGATAGTAGACAAGAAGTAACTAGTTCGAGCACGCTCAAGACAAGGTCGACCAGGAGCAGCAAGATTGAAATTGCTCGAACTGGTGGAGATTCAAGGAATGTTGCCAACTTGGTTCTCCAAGTTGGGACATTTATCAGCAGTTGTCTGCAGGGGTTCAGAAACTGGTTCCACTGTTGTCTTCTGTACCAGTTCTTAAGTAGGCCTTTTACTGAAACTTCAACACATTGGATAGAGTTGAAAGTCATAGGAGGATGTTTTGGTGGGTGCATTTGAGAGCATCCATTGATGAGGTCTGGAGTTTCCATGAATAGATAATAATGATAATACGAATGACATTGAACATTAATACCGAACAAAGTTATGATTATCAGAAGAATCATTTAAAAGGCTACTTTAAAGCGAAGTGAACGTTTGTGTATGCTCGAGGGTCACGTTTGGATATGCGTAAAGCCATGTTATAAAGTTACGATCTTTCACACACCAATTTCTCTTTATAACTAATCTTTCCTCATTCTGATATATGTTTCCATTGTATCTGTACATCAAATATATATAGTCTTAAAAAAACAAGAAATGGTAGAGACAAACTCTTAGCTGTAGGTTGACCCTACAATTATGGACTCCATGTTACAGTTTCCTATTTTACAAAGATTGCTAAAAACAAGCCAACAGATCCCAACAGATCAGTACAAAATAAACATAAAATATCTTAACAATTACGTGGTTCCATTATCATCATGTTCCATTAAAGAACAAGTAATGCCATGTTAAGCCTCTTTTGCTTCCGGTGGATCAGACCAGTGTCATAGAGGATGCAGCTGTCGCTGAAGAATTTGCCTTACTATGTAATTATAATTCAGGTCAAACGTCAAGCCCGTAAATTGATAGGCCTGAGCTTGTAATTCAAGCTTGGCCCAGCATAAACAGAGGTACCTCAACCCAAAGCAGGGAAGAAGACATGTTTCAACGTGTACGATGATTGAATAATTAATTCTAATTGCAATTGACGGGGAAAAAAAAAGAGTTTAAGATAGGAGGATAGAAGAAAGGGCTCCTGATGCAAAGCTTAATGATGATAATAAAATTCAGCCGATATCTATGTCGGATGCTATGCAAGAAATTGCAATCTACATTCATAGGTTTCACAACCTCGACCTATTCCAACAAGGGTTTGTATTTCCTCTTTGTTTCTTTTCAACAGTTAATTGTTTTTTCTCGCTAATGTTGTGTGAGGTTGTAATTCTTTCTTCTGTGTTATTTTTCCCCAAAAAAAAAATGTAGATGGTATCAGATTAAGATCAATATGAGATGGGAGGACTCTGAATATGCTGCATTGGGATTTCCTTCACGGGTTGTTCAATATGAAGGTACTCGTTTTCCTTTCACTTCCTTAAGTTTGAGAAACATAATGCTGTGTTTTTCTTCCTTGTACTAGTTCTGCTCCTCCTAAAATTTTGTGGGCTTAATCATTGTAATTGGAGTGTTATTGTTAGAGAGGCAAATGGGTTGAGTTCCAAAAAAACAGTGAAATGACAGTATTTGTTGGTAGATTTTCATTGACATATGTTTGCTTGGGCTGTAGCTCCTGATTTGGGTTCTAATGAAATGCTTGGAGTATGGAGGATCAATGACAAGGAAAACAGTTTCTCAACTCAGCCTTTTCGAATTAAATATGCGAGGCAGGACATTCGCCTATGTATTATGATCTCATTTAACTTTTCTCTCAGGAATTTTAAGGTAACCCTTCTCTCTTCCTCTTAATAAGATTTCATATATACTTTAAATAAGAAAAGGGGAAATTAACACATATCTCGTGACGAGAAATGCTGGAGATTAAGGAAGTGAAATTTATAGTTGGAAAGGGATGTGGCAGTGTCTATGGTGTCGAGGTCTTTGCTATTAAGGTAATTGCCAACATAAGAGCAGTGTTTCTTATTTTGAAATTGCACCATGGAAGGGCGAGCCATCTTTATGAAGGTAGCATGTATGTGCATTTTAAATGATGATATTATAATTGTCACTTATTTCCTCTAATATATAATTAATGTCAAAACACCAAACTCTACTTAACGTAATGGTTAAGATAACCTGGTTTTCTGCAGAAAACAAATCACATCTTGCCCACTTTGATAGTTTTTGCAATGGAGTCAAATACTAGCCCATCTAGATTGCTCAATCTAATTGTGGTATTTAGTTATGCTTGGAGTAATGTGAAGGCTGGTAACTTTCTTGGTGGTTATTGTGATAACAGCCTTGGGAAATTTACCCATGACTGTCTCATCTTGATACTTCTATGGCATGCAATTTGCAGGTTCCTTCCAAGTCTGCTGTTATTTTGAAATTTGAGCTTTTGCAGGCGCCCATAACCACCAGTGGGTGAGTTTTGATGAAATTTTGTTTGGCAATTGCGTGCGTTGATGTTTGCTCCATTCTTGGTTTTACATTTGCAGACTAAGGTTGGGCTTGAATAACAATTGTAACACTCTTATGCAGAGCTGAGTTGCTGAGTTACTTGGACTCATCCTCAGTTGCAGTTCATGAATTTCGAATTCCTCCTAAAGCTCTACTTGGATTGCATTCATACTGTCCTGTCCATTTTGATTCATTTCATTCTGTTCTGGTTGATGCAACTGTGCACATCAGTCTATTAAGTGCTGCTTCTCACATGAAGGTATCCAGGTTTGTCGCATTTCTTGTATGAAACAATTGATGTGCCGTCTTGTGATTTATATTTATCTTCTGTTTGAGTAACTTGTTGAGTTGGATTAGTGCATTGGTTCTTGCAGTACTCAAGATTTCACTGTTGGAACTTCTGATGCTTTGAACCAAGTATGTTCATGCAGAATAGTCTTTTATATATCTTGTTAACCATACAGATATCTATAATTCATCATTTTCCTCTTTCAACAGCATATGATCATATTGTGCATTAGTCAGAATTGGATTATACAAATTATTGGATGCTTGTCCAGATTCTTTTTGGTACAATAGAAATAAACACATTGGAAAACAAACTAGCTTCTAATGTGCATGACCCCCACTTCACAAACTGTGATCAAAATGTATTTTACCTGGAGGAGGGTCATTTTTTGTGGGTATATGCACTTGTTTTGTTATCAAATGTATAAAATCTGGAGGTAGTTGCATTTAGCACACGTACTAAAGTCCGATGAATTTGATCCTGATTTTGAAGAATTAGCATGTGCTTAGATATTCAATACGATAACCCCGGTGAAGTTTCTAACTTGCAATAAAAATATCATGCTGATTCTCTCTCGTGTGTTGTCATATTGCATCACAATCAGCACGCCTTTCGTCAGTTTTGAGGTTCCTGTGAGTTTTTTATTTATGGCTCTTCACTGTTAGTCACATGTTTCTTCCATGTGTTGGAACAATTTTGTTTTTCATCAGGACCTGAGTAAGGCATCTTCTATGGATGTGAAGCTGGCTAAGCTTGTTAAAGCATTTCTAGTTGCTCGTGATACATTGCTTGAAGACCTAAGAAAACTTAGCCAAGCAACTCACCAACCAATTGACTTAACAGAATTTATATCCAACATGGATGATATAAAGATGCTTGATTCTGTCTTACAAGCCAGTATGGATACTGCAAATGATGAAGTTTCAGGACCAGACAAGCGACAAAATATTCCTAAGGTCCTTGTTTTATTTTATATTGCAGGCTATTCTTTATTGCCTTCTTACATTTGTATGTTGTTTGCTTAATACTTTCTTTCTTTTATGGAACAGGAAGCAAATGGTACCATAGCTTCTGAAAGCAATAGGCTTGCCTATATTTTAACTGAGGATGCTGTGTCAAACGCATTTCATGCACTAGGTGCTCAATTATCGTACTTATGGAACATATTTCTGCAATTCCACAGGTTTACTTTATAGCAATATATAATTTTCAGTTGAAGCTTAACACATTCTCTTGGATTGATTTAGATATATGATTGCTAGCATTAGTGTACTCTCTGTTGTGAGACTTGATACATAAGGTGACTCATTAGCAATCTAGTTGTGTTTAATTAAACAGAGCAGTATTTTCTCTTCTCATATCTACTGATGAACATGTTCCCATAATATAATATGGTTTATTTAAGACTCAGAAAAATATGGTGACTCAAATAGATTTATGATTTCTGTGTGCTTATATGGTGGACAAGAGGATGAATATCAATTTCGTTGTTGTTAACTTCCATATTCTTTTTCTTTCTTAATTTTCTACTTAATTTATTTTTAGAACTATATTTGCAATTCAGACTTATTGATCATCAATAGGTGTTGGGAATATTTCCTAAGATATTATTGACTCCTAAAAGTCAATAATATCAGATCAGATATCATGTATCAGATCTGATATTGTGTACAAATTTTAGGAGATTATGTAT
>JANVCL010000003.1:29334619-29359441 GCA_026546855.1 Erythroxylum incrassatum | reverse complement strand
AATAATAATTTTTAAATTATTTATTTTAAAAAATAAAATATTTTTATTAATAATTTATTAATAAATATTATATAAAAATTAAAATAAAATAAAATAATTTATTTTTAATTTTAATAAATGTATAATTATTATTAGTAATAAAAATATTTATTTTATTTTAAAATTAAAAATCACAATAAAAGTTTAACTAAATAATTAATTATAAAAACTTTGAAAAAATGAAGGGGAGAGGGAGAGAGACAGGGTGGAGTGTACTTTTTAAAAAAAGAATTGAAAATTTTGCTAATAAGTCCTTATATGTTTCAAAATTTTCGGTATTAGCTGATATGTGGCCGTTATTATAAATACCAGCCGGTACAAGACAAAACAAACAGATACCGATTGGTATTTACACTCGGTACATTAACATCCTTATTTCGTACTGTTCTCTAACCGGTACGGTACTTACTACCCGATACTGACTAGTACGGAACGAAATTCATAATATTAAGCAAGACAATGCATCATTTTCTTTTTGACGTTTTAGTTGTCCAGGGAATAGATTGATTTAGTTTGTTCATCCAAAGATAAATTAATAAGATAAGAGTTTTGAAGTTTTAAATGTTCAACAAAGTAGTTAAAGATTAAATAAAATTAAATAATTTAAAAAATGATTAAAGAAGATTATCTTTAACCATCAAAAATTTAAATTTTAATTGACAAAGATAATGATTAAAAAACTCGATCAATTTAACAGGTTTAACGGTAAAAATCTTGAACCGTTCAACTTTTTTGATTCAATTTACTTTAATAGTTAAAAATTGATTATTTATTAATTAATCGATTAATTTTTATTAATTAATTAGTTCTTATAAATTAAAATAGATCAATTAATTTTCATTTAATAATATCTTTTTTCAATTAAACTTCAAATTCTTTGATAGGTAAGAACAATCTGTTTAATATGGACTGAACATTTTAAATCTTAAACCTTTTATCTTATTGACATACTGTTAAATGAAAATTAATCAGTTTATTTTGATTTATAAAAGTTTATTAATTTACGAAAATTGACTAATTAATTAATAAATTGATCGATTTTCAGATTATTAAACTAAATCAAACTGAAAAATTAAAAAATTGAATTGAAAAGTTGGTCGAATCAAATTTTTCAATTTAAACTGACGAAACCAATTAGATTTTTAAAACATTGCATACTCTTATGCAAACTTTTGAAAAGTTGAGATGATCAAATGTAACCCTAATTTGTGCTCAAGGTTCATATTTAACGATTTTAATGGTAACTGTATAATATTTTAAAATTCAAATTGGATTTATTTCTTTGTAAAATTAACATCTAATTCTAAAAAAGGAAATAAAATTATAAGAAATACACTTTCCTTCTTATAAGAACCTTCTTTATGAACTTATCTGATTAGAAATGGTTTATCCGAAATACTCCTACTAATTATGAAAGTCATATATTAACTTCATAATTATTGAAAGATTTTTGACAAAGATGATATCAAAATTATTCAAGGTTGAATCCATCCAATTGACTAAAGATGCGAGTGAAGCAACGGCTATTTGTAAAAATTGGCTATTTAAAGAAGAGCAACAATAACTATGAAAAAAGAAGGAACATATTCAGAGTATCGAAACATTTTGAGCAGCATCTATACTTTTGAGAATCATATTATTACTATTATATTTTAGAAAGTGAAATCACTTTATCAAGAAAGAAATTATTATTTTGTTTTTCTGTGAATTTTTTAGAAGCTTGTTATACACTTCGATTATAAAAGGTTGGAGGATCTTGAAAAATATGTACTTGTGAGCTTAGAGAAGCTCGTCAAATTTAATACTTAGTTTTTATAGTGAAACACTCAAGTTAAATACTTAGGGACTGGACGTAGGCTTGAGTTGTAAGTTAAACCGGTATAAATCAACTATGTCTTTCTTCTCTCTCTCTTTAACTTTTAAATTTCCGCATTATATTGTACATGTGTTGTTTTTAAGAGGTTCCTTCACCTTTATAAAAAGCTTTTTTTGTTTTCAACTTGCAAGAAATTCTTTTCAATTTTAACAAAAGCCTTCTGTTTTTAAATTATTTTAACAGTATTTATCATTTAGTAAGCTCCTTTCATTTAAGAAACGGTCTTATCCCACAAAAGACTCCTATTAACTAACAAGCTTTTATCGTTTAAAAAGACTTTATCATCTAACAAGCTCGTAATATTTTAACCGGACCTGTTTATTATATGAATTGAAAGAAATTGCGCAAAATTTTATATACACAATTCGCTCTTCTTTTGCCTGTGCTTGCTTTTATCAATTTCGTTGTTTAACACTGGTGGGAAATCATATTGAGGTTCCGTTAGTATAAAATTCATATTAAACAAATTTTCAAACATTCAGTACATTAAAAAAGTTAAAATTTAACTTATTAGTCAAAATGTCATGACCTAAAATATACTTTTAACTAAATTCTTAGATTTACTTTATTGCATGCAATGTTTTTCAAACTTGATGGAAATTGATTTATTTTAGTTTATTAGAATTTATTAATTTACAAAAATTAACCGAATAATTAATAAACTAATCAATTTTTAACAATAAAAATTATTAACGTATATTGAACTGAAAAATTAAAAATCGAACTAAAAAATTAAACGATTCAAAATTTTTATAGTAAAAATCTTAAATCGGTTGAATTTTTTAATCATTGATTAAATGTTTGTCATCTCTATACCATATTTACTCTTTTAATAAGATTATGTAATATTAAAATAAGGGATCTTATCTTTCTAACTAGGTTATAATTGAATTTATGTTACATTTTAAATGTGATTTGTATTTACTTGAGCAAAATATTGTTGTATATCTCTCTTGAACAAGAGATTCATCCTCATTTTATATTTTATATTATTGTTCTGAAATACTTCTTAAAATATAAATGTTATATTTATATATCCTTTATTATTGATTTTAATTATACTTCAAAGAAATATTTTTCTTTAGAAAAAGCCATTTGTTTTCATTATTTAAAATGAATTATTTTTTTTGTTTTACACCTATTTTGAAGTATAGAATGAGATTAAATTCCTAATATCACAAAGATAAAGAATTAAGTATTTATTTGAATAGATTATTAATAAAATTCATTGATTTTTAATGATGCAACATATTCTTAATGTTTAAATAAATATCATGTTATGTTAATTTTAATTCAATTTCTAAAACATTATTAATTATATTATATTTTAATAAGAACACTTAAAACTTTTATTAGTTATTTTTTATGAAGATATAATATATAATATATAAGTTCTGCAATGATAAAAAAAGATAAATCAAAAAGCCAAGCCGATTAAAACTCTCTGCCATTGCCAAACTAATTGGAAGCAGAAGCAGTCATTATTTTAACCTCAAGGAACAAGTCAAGTGATAAGCCTTATACTTGAAAATTATGATTAGAACATCAAGAGATAAACGAGTGCAATCTTGAGCTTTCTTGCCGTGAGATGAAGACAACAGTAATCTTCATCTTAAGTGCATAAACTTCCACAACAGTGAGGGTCTAATCAATGCTTAGCATCTTCTTCTTCACAGAACTTGGAGTACTCATCTGAGTCCTTCAAGTTCTTTAGCTCACCAGCATCGCTGATATCAACCTTTATGATCCACCCCTTTTCATATGGACTTGAGTTGACCTGGAAGGAAGGAGAAAATCAGAGGGGGTTCCTTTGGCATGTCCAAGTTAAACAAATGAAACCAATTTAAGTCCAGAGCTGAATATACTGGAACAATATTCAGCAATCAGCAAAAGAGATATTCAAGAAATTGGTTGGATAAGAAGGGATTCACCAAAATAAACCCTGAATTGGATCTACTGAATAGCATCTTGATGCATGCTGGCATGCCAAGAAACAAGAACAGATAAATAACCAAAGATGGAGTCTACATTACATTTTGTTTTAACTGGTCATCTCTGCTACATTAAGTTTAATTGATAGGTAGAATGAGCCGTGATTTTATGGCTAGATCTGATATTTACTATCTAAATTTATATTGATAAACTTTTCATTGCAACGAAGAATATTGCAAAAGCAATTAGCAATTAGGCTGAAACAATCCCCAGGACTCAGCTAGAGTTAAGAACCTGTTGATGAACCACAGAACTTAAGATGCAAATAACATAATGAGATATATCTTAAGCCATCCTTTTTATTCACATACATAAAAAACAAAACTAGAACTGGAGTTTCAGCCAAAACAGTGACATACAAAGTTTCAAGGAAACTCAAATTGGTTAACCTCTGTATATTCAATCATCGAATTTCATTGAGAAAACAAGAATTTTCACACAAACAGCACAAACATGTCAGATCAGAGATGAGTGGAACAAATATAGATGATGATTCCAACTTAACAATGAAATTATATAACTCTTATAGTGATATATCAGAGACTAACCAAACCGGGTGATTCATTCAGCTGTTCATTTATTTCAACAACTGTCCCTGAAACAGGGGACATAACATCACTGGTAGCTTTGACACTTTCTACAGCACCAAAACTGTCACCTTGTTTTACATCAGCACCCACTTCTGGTAATTCAACATACACTACATCACCGAGATGATTCTGAGCATGATCAGTTACACCAACAGTAGCTGAATTGCCGTCAACCTTTACCCATTCGTGGGTGTCGGCATACTTCAGATCCTTTAAAACTGCAAGTAACTGAAACAACGTCACTAAAAAGGAAAAGCCAAGGATGCAGGAAAGTAAAGCAATGTGGAACAGAGGAGGTAAACACAAAAATACATTGTATGATCGACGATCTAAATAGCAACTGAGCAAAAACTTTATAACAAAAAGCACTGGGAATGGACACTGGTACTGTAAAATCAGAATGTAGGTTGCAGTTGTAAATCCCAACAATCACTGGTAATGCAAAATTCAGTAGGAAGAACTATCTCACCCTACCTAAGTGAGACATGATGTAGAAGGGATATCAAATATGACAAGACTTTGATAAAACATGTAAAACCTATAAATTAGAACCGTGGACTTAAGTAACTTCCATATTTAGTGGAATTTAATATGGAAGAAAATAAAAGAACAAGTTTAAGAATTAGTTGTAAGGTTTTTGACATGAACTAAGAACTACTCCTAAGGTTTGAAACAAAAAAAAAACTAATATATGTCATACATAAAATCTATTCTTACTCTTTTAGTTGATAAATTATATGATATACACCAACACGTAATATTGGAACGTATATAAGAGGTTTTACGTTCATTGCTCAAAATAGCTACTTGGAAAATTCCTAATTGCTAAGAACATCAAAGACAAAGATGGCAGAAGGAACTCCAAGAACATCTCTTCCACTTCAATCAAGAGTGTAAGGCCATCAGCTACACCGATTACAATGCAGCCACTGTAACATTGATCAACAAGGGCAGCAAAACAAACAATGTTGCATCTACAACTACAAAAACTATTGCAATCATCTAAGCACCATCATCTTGGATACCTCCATGTCACAAACATGACCACTATCAATCGATACCCACTATGACCAATTCTGTATTTCAAATAATTGGAACCGTGGAAATGAACATGTCAGAATTAGAGCCTTAGATCTCCCATATATATAAAGAAACAAAACAAGAACAGTCACAGGATCAATCAACAATTTGAGCCTGAAACTTATTCATCAACACATTAATCCACACACAATAACAACAGTAGCTATAGGCTGAAAGAGGAAGACAGTCTATACGAACTCCTTGAATCAATAACAGAGAGCTCTCCCACTCTCTTCATAAAGCAAATCGTAAAGCTTGAGCTACATAATCAAACCAACTGAAAAACAAAACGAAACCCAAATCTCAAAATCAAAACTCTCGCTTAGGTATACAACAGATCACCCGATAAACCAGCAAGTGCCCGAAAATGTGAGCGTATGCAATTATATGTAAGTAATCAAGACCCAAACCACAAAACAGGTTGATAAGATCCATATAAGCATCAACTACCAGGAATGATATACTTATGCTGTTCATAAATATTTGTAAATGACATACGTCCATAGACAGACAATATCTAGAAAGCAACTGAAAAGTAGTTGAGAACAAATGATCAGTTGTCACCTGTAGAAAAAGCTCTGTTGATAGAAACAGAGATCTTAAGGTAAGAAGCGGCTCTTGAAGCCCACAACAAGCGTGAAGCCATGAGACAGGCAGAATCTAACAAGAGCAAACACCGGAAATTATTACTCTACTGCTAGGGAACTGAATCTCTTCTCTGCTCTTCTCTCACCTTGCTTCAAGTGCCCGTCTGCGTGTATAAGCACTATAACATGTGGGACAGTGGGTGGGTTGGTGACAAGGGTTTTTCACTCAAATGAATGTGCTATTTCTTCACAATTTTGATTTAATGGTAAAATGTTGGGTCTATTATTTATTTATTTATTATTAAAACTAAAATAAAAGTACTCGAACGTGAACATCCCACGTCAGAATAAAAGAAGGGAAAGAAAACTAATTTATAAACTTAACAGGCTACTCTATTTATTGTTAATTGATTTTAATACAGAATCTCATTTGGATTTACGTATGATCTAACTTTTTTTCTCCTGTAGCTCCGTAGGCTCATTACAAAATAACATCGTATAAGAACTAATGAAAATCTTGACCTACTAGTTACCCCAATAAGGTCCACTATTTAAGCAATTGGAGAAAGATGTGAAGTTTACATGATGGAAGAAGCTTAGTAGTACTGTTTGCTCCAAATGAGACCTATTTAACCTCAATCAAAAGTTCAGTCTTAAAAGAAGATTGTTTACCTACCTCTCTTAATTGTCCAAATAAAAAGGGCCTCAATGTTGAGGATACTCATATATGAGTATCCCATATCCAAAAAAGATGAGAAAGAAGACTTATATTAATATAAATTTAGTGAACTGCTCAATCTATTATTAATTAATTTTAAGATAAAATCTTACTTAGATTTGTGTGTAGTTTAACTTTATTCCTTGTGTGAGCTCGTAGACATATTGCCAAATTAACAAAGGGCATACATTTTACTTGTAATTTAATTTATTATATTTAAATTTGTGAATTTTTTTCTAATTTTTAATTTTTTAGAAAAATATATTCATTAAGACTTAAAAAAGTTACAATCAAGCACACAAAATATGAATATCATATGTGAATTAATTAAATATTAATAATATGATAATCCAACTCAGTTTTTAAATATGATAAAACTAATTAAATTTAATTTAGATTAATAATTTAATATAATTATAATAAATTATTAATTTAAGTTAAATTTAATGATTTTAGTTCAAATTTAAAAATTAAATTAAATTATCATATAAATAATATTTAATTAATGTTTAATACTGCATATTATTTTTAACTAAAATATAAAGAAGATGAGTTTTCTAAAAATTAAAAATTAAAAATAATTAATTTTGTTTTTATGTAATAAGAAAAGAGGATGGGGATGGGGAAGGGGGAGGGGATCTTGGTGGTGGGTCAATGTGTCAACATTCAACAACCGAAATTGATAAGTGCCGAGTAATACTTTCAATTGCGTTGGGACCGCCACGTAGGGCATAGGCAGCGTAAGAAATACAAGAGAGCAGATTTTGAGTAAGATTTCCTTCTTAACTAAACTAAAATTAATGGGTCTCACAACCTAATTGTTAACCTATCATAGAACATGTTCGTATACCAAAATCCTGTTCCTAGAGTATATACTGAAGGTGACTTGATGAAGATTTGGACAAGTTACCTCAGACGGGCAGAGCGGTACTCATGTCCTTGTGGATTGTTCTAATCACTGTAGTAACCTGCTCAACTTGATCCTCGCTTGAACATGCTGACAGAAGTACTTTGGCAGTTGCTCCATCAGGGTAACAACCAGAATCTATCATTTCTTCGAAAATTTCCAAACATCTCATGTACATTTTCTTCCTTGAATAGGCTCCCATACGTGAAGTCCAAGTTACCACATCTGGTTTCAGGTTCCTGATGGGAAGTGATTGGAAAAGCTCTTCCATTCTCTCCAAAAATCCTGCTCGTCCATATATATTGATCAAGATGTTGTATGTGCTTATATCGGTATTATAGCATCCTTTCTCCATTGCAGTCAGAACTTCCTCCATCTTCTCAAATTGGCCTAGTCGACCATACAAGTTCAGCATACTGTTAAGAACAAAAGTGTCTGGTTCAATCCCGGATTCTTGCATTTGGTTTACAATCTCTTCACATTTAGCTACATTTCCAGCTTTTGAGTATGCAGATAAGAGCAACATGTGAGATTTCATTGTTGGGGTTATTCCTAGCCGTTTCATGTCTTCAAATACAGCTCGTGCATCTGGAAAAGCAAAAAGAAAAAAAGAGTTTCCAATAGAAGCAAATCATGCAACAAGTCAATTAAAGAGAGAAGCATAGAAATCATCACAAGGAAGGTTTCATCTCCAGGGATATTGGATATTTTTGTTCTCAAATATAATTATTCTGGTCCAACTGAATGAGATGGCCAAACATTTCTTAAGCTGTTTCATTTTTCGGATAGCTACCTCTAGACACACCACTTCATATGAAGTGATTTAGCTATAATCGAGTCAGCATCATCAGTCGCAGAATTTTACCCTCATGAAGGCCAGCTCTTCCATACGCATCTACCATTATGTTGTATGAAGCTCTGTCTGGTTCACATCCCATGTGCTGCATGAGTGAAAATATTTCTGCAGCTCCATAAGGAAAACCTGCACGACTGTTTGGAAAAGAAGGTCAGAAATCTTTCACAGCATGTGTGTAAAGTCAGGGGGATTATAATCAATGATCACTTTCAGTAATTTTTGGTTGCTTGGACCTGGCTTGAAGAATTTCACACAACTTTTGGGGAATTTGATTAGTGAACAACCTTCCACTCAATAACTAAAAGAACCTAGACAATTGGAACAGAATAGAAGCAAAGGTAGTAGCATCACCTGTAGGATTCCATGAGTGCATTGTAAGCATACACATCAGGCTCATGCCCCTTCTCTTGCATCTGCTCAAATATTTCTTCTGCTTTCTCACACAACCCCTCCCTTGCAAATGCATTCACCAGCGCAGTATATGTGCAGATATTCGGTTTACACTTCTGACTTTTCATTTTGTTAAACAATGTTAAAGCTACGAACGATTGTCTGGCCTGAATTACAGAAAGTTAACGTATGATTCTTGAGTTTTGGTGACAAGCAATGATAGTAGCCAAGAACTTGCTTTAAGATGATATAAACATAATTGCTTCCCAATTATACAACATAGAAACTTCAACACAGCCATCGGTCGAGTACTGGTATTAATTTCTTCATCCAATAAGAATACTAGTTCATTAGATTGGACAAACCTACCAAGTATTATGTTGGGTTGAGCTAAATGCTGATCTCTGTTTGATCACTACTGAAAACCTCTTATGTCATGGTCTAGGTTCCCGTCCTATGAGATGTTTAAGACATTAACTTGTAATATAAAGCTACAGCAGTTCTCTCAACTGCAAAAAGATAATATTGGTCCTGCATCAGAATAACCATCTTTTGCAGGGAATCAAACTTTCCTTTGATCTAGATGTACCTAAATCAATACTTGTATGATCCAATGGAATGTAGGTCAGTAGAATTATAAGTTGCATTGGGAACTATAGAAACTTATAAGGAGGGAAGATGATATCTTAAAACTATTCCAGATTACAGAATTAATTGCAGATCAGCTGACCTTCCCATATAAGTTGATCAACAATGTGTAAGTCTTCGTATCTGGTTCACAACCATCTCTTTTCATTCGCTGAAAGATCTGTACTGCCCTTTCAGGGTTTCCAGCCTTCATTAGACCATCAATGTAAGTGTTGTATACAATTGCGCCTGAAACAAAACTTATGCCTTACTCATTAACAATTACTATACAACTTATCGATGACTAGTGTAGTGGTAGTTTCACTAGACATTAAACGCTACAGTGTTACTTCTTGCACCGAAACAAATTGATACTGAAGTGTTGTGAAAACATACCAGGGGGATGGCCATACTTTCGCATCTCAGCAAATACAGCTTCGGCTTTATCTAGCTTTCCAGACACGCAGTATGCTTTTACAAGAAGGGCATAAGTATCCTCTGTAGGAATACATCTGGCTTCAAGAAGTTCAAAATACACAGATTCTGCCTTCTTGTGAACTGACTTCTGTCCATACGCATCTATAAGTAAATTGTAGCACAACACATCTTGCCTGAAGGAGCTCTTGTACAATATCCATTCACATATCTGCAAAAGACCAAGCCTTAGAAGAAAGTACCCAAAGAAATTAACTTCTAGGAAACATGAATAACAATTACTGAAAGGACTAAACTTGTGGTATATCAACAAAATTTTCTCAGTACATGCAAGTCTAAGGAATGCTTGAACCCTGTCCATAGCACAAGAAGCAAGAGAACACGGTGAACTAAGTAGGAATTTCTTACCAAGATAATAGGACCCCATTGCTTATTCAAACGAAGTTGAACCATTACATTAATAAGATAATCCCATGTGTCATTAGTGGCAGAAAGAGTATCAAGAGCAGCCCAAACACGGTTGGGGTCATTTTCCTTCTGTACAAAATCGAGAATTTGCTGAGCAATGGGACTCATTACCGGAAATATTCCATCCACAAATCCAGACCCATATTTCCACCCTTTTCCCCTCACATTGCCACCTGCATTAGAATGATAGACTTAGAATTAGATACATACATACACCCGAGATCAATATCACCCCAGCTTTTTCATGTTGAATTGCCTTTTTTTCTGGAAAGTTTCCTTTCATTGAAGCTTCTCCATCTGCCATGTTTGTCAATGAAAAGGGTGTCATTTCTATACTTCTCGTCAGCAAGACTATCAGACTTCTTTCCTTTGCATCTAATTTCTCCTCTACACATTCTCGGTTCAATATATATACAGTTTGGTGGGCGTAGAATAATCAACCTGTAAAAACTTATTAATTAGTCAAAACATGGCATTGTCAGCAATAACCAAGGCAAACTAAAAAGGTCAGGTTATGAGCTACCACTACTACACCCACAAGAAGGAATTGCAAGACTCTACCAGATAAATCAGTGCATAAACAGACAATCATAACAACAGGGCAATGATAATTATACAAAACCCAGCTGCAGGATCGAACAGGAAAACCGAAAAGCTTCAACTTTTCGTTCTAGACTTCATCTGACATTAGACACTGCATTAATTTAGCTGAAACAGAGAAATGGCTAAAGAGGATAGAAATAGAATACATACATCGTCACCATTATGGATAAACTGTTGCAAGTTGCAAGAATAATGAAAAGAGGGCAAGACCAAAGAGAGCTTTTTGAGTTAATAGTGACCAAAAGCAATGAAAATGCCGGGAAATGGTGAGAGGAACAAGGAGGAAGATATTTTCCTTTGTTTTTGGATAACGGTCTAACTGAAACCAATGTCTACAGTTATCAACAATCAATTAACGTAGTGTAGCGTATAATAATAATAACAATAATATATATATATATATATAATTAGTTCTCCAGATTTTTTGTATTTAAATTAACCTCATATTTTTATTGATCCTATTGTTAGTATTCGATTTCAGAATAGATCAATATTTTAGTGAAATTTTTATTTTTTAATAAATAAAAATTCTAAAAATATAATATTCTTAGACTTGCATAATCAATCTAAGACCCTAGAGACATCAAAAGAATGATAAAGTAAGGAATCATGCAAGAAAGTGTAACAAATTAACAATAGCAATTTTTGGCCATTAGACTTAAATTTAGTTATTTTCAATAGGTTAGGTCGAGATTCAGACTGACTCAAGATATGATTATTCTAAATAAAACGATTACATCATTTCATTTAAATGAGTGAGAGGTAAATATAGGCTTGAGCATTTTAGTAGATTATGATCTCATTAAAATTTAGTTCGCTTTTGAATTATTCATCAAACCAACTAAACTTAAATTAGGTAGATAACGTCCTTATCTATCATGTCTCATTTAACACCTAGATCTGCTAGATGATAACTCTTACCAAAACATATGTTGTATATTATTCATAAACTTGACTATAAATTTATATAATCATAAGTCACTCGTTCAAATTATACAAATTTAAATAAGAAAGATCATTAATTTAAGATAAAATATATCAAAGTTAAAGAAGTCTTGAGTCACTCAACAAGCCTTATAATAAATAGAATACTAATTTTATTTTTAAATAATGAAAGGAAATAATCACGTGTCCATCATATACTTAATATTTTAATGAGAAGTTTAATTTTATTTGTCTCATCAAATACAAAATTACATATTATATATATATATATATATAAACACACAAGTTTTGTTGGATTCTAGTCATTAATCTTTATAATATAAAATAATATTTTCAACTCCTTAGATAATTAAATTAGATTAAACATATTAATTTTCAAATAAATTAAATTATCAATAAGACTGGTCGGTACATTACAACTTATTCAACTCACAACATTATAATTCACAAAAGAGTTTTCAAGTGTAATCGGTAGAAAACAAAAATTTGATGACTTTCTTGATATTAACTAATTTAAATTTATTATTTATTTTTTAAAATATCGACTAGTCAAATAATTTTTAAAATATTAAAAATTTATTTTTACACATTAAAAATAATCTATTAATTTTCACTATTATAAATAAAAACTTTTTATATTATTAAAGTTTAAATATTAACCAGACTTTTATATTTTAAACTTAACAAAAATTAAATTTGATAAATGATATCTTTTAAAAACTTGTAATCAGTTGATATCTTTTAGTAAGTTTGTGTTTACATACTAATAAATCTACAAAATAAAATAAAAGAGGCCTTTTTAGCATTGAGTAATTCAACTAATTTTCAAAGTTAAAAATTGTAATTTTAGTTAGATTTTTTTAACAATAGAATTCATAGTCAGATAGGGCATTAATTAATTAAATAACATTTAGAAATGTTTAAATTGAACCTTAATATTTTTAAAATGTTTAGAACACGTTATAAATGAATAGAAAATTTGACAGAGTTAACTTCTCGTCAGTTAAATGACATATCAATACTAGCATGAAATTATTTATATATTTTTAAAATAAAAAGTGGGTTTCACAGCTACATATTAAACTTTTTAAATTAAATAAAAAATAGATTTCATAGTCATGTGCCATTGTAGCCCACATTTATATATTTTAGACAACGAATGTGACAATGAGCTTGCTTTTTATTTAAAAATATAAAAATGATGTCATGTCATCATCATCATTGACATGACATTTAACAATGGTGAATTAATTATGTTAAATATTCTGTCCACTCATAATTTATTTTAAACGTTTTGAAAATATTGAAGTTCAATTTAAATGCTTTGAATATTAAGGTTTGCTCAATATTATCATCATTTTGTCAAAATGTACTTTTAGCCTAAGCACATATAATAACTCATAAATTAGAACTCAAAATTAAGTGAGGTTTTTAATTTAAGACCTTGAAATTTGAAAAATTTTAACAATTAAAAACATATTCAATGGGATTTGATCCGAATCTAATTGAGTCTTTAAAATTGATTGAGTTCGGTCCAACCATAGAAGGTTCAAATCTGGCCCAACCGACTACACTTCTAATTTTCTCAAAGTCTTTTTGAAACATTTGTCTTAAAAGGGTTGAAAAAATTATTGAATTTAATTTGTGTACATCAATATGCATGCATAAAAACTTGATATCTTATTAAGGATGTCAACTCGACTCGGACCTAACTTAATTCAAAGTCAACATATTAGCTCCATGTTGATTAGGCCTTGAATCTATATATATTTTTTATCTAGGCTCGACAGAATCTGAGCTGATCTTTATAAACAAAACGACGTTATTTTATATTTTTAATTTATATAAAAGTTGAATCAGCCTGACACTCAATAATGCGCGGTACCTAATTTGATATTTTTTAGTTTGTCCTTTTTGTCATATTAGTATTTAGTGATCTGAGTAATAAATTCAAAAGTCCTTAAAAATATTAAAATATTTTACTATTACATAATAAACAAAAATAATTTAATTACATTATTTATAATATTAATAAAACCACTAAATTAATAATTATAAAATTTTCTCCTGTAAAAGCAGAAATCAACTTGTACACTCTTTGCATAATAACCTATAAAAACACCTACTCTCTCTTTACCGCCCACCGTCTCCTTAATCTTCGCCGCCGGACTGGTAGAAACCTCTCACCATTTCTCTCTATCTCCTGATTATTGTTATTTTATTGTTCATTCTGTTCGATTTTTGTTATTTATTTTCTTTATTTGAATAATGTCATGGTTTTTTAATTGTTTTTCAGTTTACGCTCAAGAATCGATTTATGCGTATGTTAAATTGCTTTTAGGGTTTTCTTTTTGTTTTATTTATCTGATTGAAGGTTATTACTGCTGTTGTTGATCTATTCAGTTTTAGTATTACAATTGTTGGCTTCTCCAGAGCTCCATTTATAGCTTTCTGTCACCTTTTTAGAGATTACGTGTGCTAGTTTCTGTTAGTTATATCTTTATTTTGCAATTCTTATTGCGTTTTGAGTTCGTGCGAACATCCAGTGATGCTTTTGCAATAGCTGTTGATCGTAACTCATGGATTGTGTGCTAAGAACCTTAAACCCCTCTGTTTGTGCCTGTTATTTACTTTTATAAGAACTGGGTTAGGCAGCGTGAGATTCTAAGAGCTTTGATGAAGCACGACAAAGAGCCGAATAGGTGTCCTGGTCAAGTTCCGGAATATGGTGCAATTTTCATGTCGAGCAGTTCCACCAAGAAAGAATGTTTCAAACGTCAGTTATTAGGTCTTCCAATGGGGCAAGCCAATTTTGTTAAACAGGTCACAGAGGGAATGATCTTGTTTCTCTTTGAATATGAAAAGAGGAAACTCCATGGTGTCTTTAGAGCGACCTCTGATGGTCAGATTAATATTGTGCCACGTGCTTTCAGTTCATCAGGAAAGCAGTTCCCTGCGCAAGTAAGTGAGCTTGTTCAATCCCTTTACTTAGATTGGTGAGAAAAGTGAAGTTTATTTATTAAATTTCATCTGCTCATTTCCACCTTGTGTAGGTAAAATATACTGTTATGTGGGATTGTAGACCACTTTCTGAGAATGAGTTTCGAGATGCAATCAGAAACAATTATTTTACGCAGAAGAAATTCTACTTTGGATTATCTGAAAAACAGGTTTGTGCATTCACTAGCAATATCAGGTTCCTAGAAAATGAAAGTTTTAATGTATCAACCTTTGATTGATTTTGATTTAAAATGCATAGGTACGAAAACTTCTACTGCTATTTAGTTCGAGAAAGTTGAATAATGAGCCTTTTCAGAGACAGTCTACTCAAAACATCGGAAGACCAATTCATTATTCAGATAGTAAACCAAAAAGTGATTTTGATGGTTTCTTTGGACCCATGAATGGTGATAAAGATAGACATGATGATGGCCACGACTTTAGATCGTTCACCTTGACTAGGAGCCCCCAAGATTCAATTTACAGTAGTGGAAGATTACTTGATGGTGATAATTTAGGAAGTGCTTCTTTAGGTAAGACAGATATCTCTGATGGGCACTTTGAGAATCCTGTGGGTACATTTGGAAGATTGACTCACTGTGACCCATGTGCAACAAGTTGTGAAATAAGTAATGAACATGGTGATGCTATTGAGCCCAGATTAACTAATGTAAGAAATTATGATTTCATGGAATCCATAAAGGCTGATATAAGGAAATACGATGTCATTGAACCCAGGTTAGATGGTCAAAGAAATTATGATGCCATTGAGACTAAATTAGCTTCTGACACAAGAAATTATGATGTCATTGAACCCAGATTTACTGCTGGTACTAGAAATTATGTTGTCATTGAGCCCCGAATTGATGGTGATTTAAGAACTTATGATGTCACTGAGCCCAGATTAGCTGCTAGTACAAGAAATGTTGACCTTATTGAACCCAGATTAACTGTTGATACACAAAATTATGCTGTCATTGAGGCTAGATTAGCTGCTGATAAGAGAAATTATGATGTCATTGAGGCAAGATTAGGTGATGTACCAAATTATTGTGGGCAGTCTGAGTCTATGTTTACGAAAGAGTTAATTAATGTAAGAAATTATTCTGAGCAGTCTAAGTCCTTATCCATGAAAGGAGAAGTTGCTGAAGATGTGAAATTTACAATGAGATATGGGACTAGAACTGGAGTAGAAAAAAGTGTGATAGAATCTGATTCACCAATGCGTTCCACGAAACGCACTTTGGTCAATGATCCGCCCCAACAACTGGCTATAGTCCATCATTCTGTTGAGCTGCCTAGCTCTAACCAAAATTTTCCAAAAACCTACGAGAATGCTCCCGTTACCAGTGCTCTTGTTAAGCCACGTATCTCTGGCCAGTTCTGTCCAACAACTCATGACAGTGCACCTGTTACTGGTGCTCTTCCATACGAGCCATCTGTTCCCCATAGTAACTGTGGACACTCATTAACCCCTGGACCGTACAATCCAATGGATGAATCCCCTCTTGAGAATCGAGGGGGCCCTCCATTTGATAATCCGTTTGATAATCTATCTCTTCCCTCACAGCTAGGGCAGATAAACATGACCAGATATTGTAGTGCTTCCATTTCATTCGAAACATATCCTGAGCAATCTTACAAGACCAGCGTGCCTTCCTCAGGGCCTTTTTCTTTGGGAATTGTATCAAGAAAGTTCGCCAATGATGAAGGCCTTGGACGTTTTTCTACTTCAAGTAATTCTCTGTCTTCAGTATCTTTGCCACATCATGAAGATATGCAAAGTCTAAATGGGGCTGTTTCTTCTTATTCCTTCAGTTCTGAAGCATCACCTTCCAATCTGCATTACTGCAAATATCCTCCTAGCTTACAAGACAAAAGTGACCTGAGACTTTTTGGGGGTAAACAGAGAGAAACATATGCTATTAATGATCCTAGGTTTAAAGCTAGTCAAAGTATTGGCATAGGCTTCCATGAAAATGCATCTTGGGGTCCAAATGTGGATGACATTACGAAGACAATAAGTGCCGAGTCCCAGAAGAGAAAAAGTGTGTTCAGTCGTATATCTTTTCCTGCACAAGCACATAAAAAAGATAACTGTGTTCACAACAAAATTCATGAACATAGAACTAATTCATCAGTTGATGAAGTGATGGCTTCGCTACATCAGAGTCGCACTGAATGGGAGATAGCTGGAAGGTCTGTGTTTTCAATGGAAATGTATGATGATGATGAAAGTTCTTATCAGAAAGAGCAGGTAGCTTTGAACTCCAAGTTATCAAAGGTTAAGCTGACAAAGATCTCACCAGATGTGGACCTACGCGATACTCTGGCCAATAAAGAGAAGGATGTCCAGATAACTGAAAGTGTACCATTTCTGGACTTTAAGCGACGAGGTAAAGTGCGAAAGAGCGCTGATACTGCTAATGCTGGAGATTGTCTTGCTGGGTGCAATAAGGCCTTGAATGTGCAGCAAAAACGGAGAAAGTTGATTAGGCCAAGTTTTGACAAGAACGAGTTATCTGCTGATCAAATGCAATATAATCAAAATGTTGAGTTACCAAATAGCATATGCCCTAATGATTGTGGTGCCAAGAGAAATGATGCTAGAGGAAGTTCAAACTGCATTATAGAAGAGAAGGTAGAAAGTTCTGTTGAGACTTTTAGAGATGGTGATGCAGATGAACATTGTAAGGAAACGGTAAGAACTTCATGCCTCCAAAGTGAAAATCCAGTTGATTTGGTGGTGGAATGTCATAGATTCTCACAACATTGTGAAAGTACTGTGGAACCTGTTCAAAAGAATTGTTCCAAAAAACATGAAGAAAAAGCTGAAACTGAAATTACTTGCTGTGGAGATGAAATTGGTGGGTTTGATGAAAACTTTGTTGAAGGTGTTGGAATTGTCAAAAAACTTGTGAAAGAACTGTTTTATCAACCCTAACTGGTCTGATTCTTAACTCGGTAGATCATAACTCTGAATCAAAGGAAGTATCTCCAGAGCCTGAACCTGAAAAGCAAAGTAATCCGTCATTGTCTCTAGAATGTCTTCCAGGACAGTACAAGATATCTGTAGAAAACGTTAGTCATTGCAGTGCAGAAGAGTCATCTCAAGGTATATGCGAGGTTACTGATAGAAATGTGGTGTTATCGACTGCAAATGTAGGACAGGAATTGTCAGATGAATGTTGAGCACGGCAATGGAGATGGAAAATCCTAATATACCTAGCCTTTTTGAAACAATCATGAGCCAGTTAATCAACCAAAGTTTTACTTGACATTGGTTGTAAATGATGGTCGAACATCATGGTCTCCGGAATATATATGTCAACCCAGAGAAAGCATCCTTGAAATGGCGGATAAAGATGACCTAACTTCTCATTGCATGCATGAAATATGGATCATATCAAGGCAAGAACAAGCCTTGTTTTTTGGTTTTTGTGCATTGAAACAAGTGCATGCTTACTATGAATCACCGTTTGCTTAAGGATGTAAACACGCTTACCCTCGTGTGTTCATTCTATTAATCATGTTTACATGAAATGTCATTTTTTCAAACTTCCTAAGTGCCATGTGATGTTTTTGGAATGAAAGAGATTGTTATGATAGAAATTGAGTACGGCATTGTTTTTCAATAATAGAAGTAAGGAGATGACATTGTTTACTTTTGAATAAACCAATGTTTTAACCAGTAAGATAAAAAGTATAAGTTATAAAAAATCACTCTTAGACCAATAAAAAATTAATTTTAATTGAAAAATGAAACTAATAAATGAAAATTAATCATTTTATTTTAGCTTATAAAAATTAATTAATTTATAAAAATTGACCGAATAATTGATAAATTAATCGGTCAGTTTTTAACTACAAAATTATTAAATTAAATCAAATAAAAAATTATTTGGTTTAAAATTTTTACCATTAAATTGGACAAAATAGTCTTGTTTTTAAAACATTAGAATAAAATGATTAATTTACACTTGTGACTATTTTTAAAACATTAGAATAAAATGATTAATTTACACTTGTGATGGGCTAAGTGGAGAATAACACTATTGTAGTCATTGTACCTAAGGATAATAGATTTTTGTAAAGGACAATTATTGAATGGAGCTTGGCAAAAATTGGTATTAGAGAATGGAGCATCGATCCAAGGCAAGATAATGGTGATGGCGAAAAGCATAAGATCACAAGGTATGAAATGATTAGAAGAACCAAATGTAAGAGTTGGAAATGAGGTACAAGAAAAGCATTTAAGAATTGAAAGAATAGAATGTGCAATTTCGATAATAGGTGAATGCTAGAAACAAAAAGATAATGAGGAACACTAAAAGAGTTTTAGAGACAATAAGAAGAGCTTCACAATAGAACTAGTATTATACATGGACAAAATCAAGCAAGATTGAAGCTGTACGAACTACAAACCCTTGCATTTCCATCAAGAGATCAAAGCCAAATGTCTCCTCGTATGATAGGTGCATTCCTTGCCTTCGTCTCCCCACACAAGTTTTCAATCTTTCTCTTTATATCTATAAATAATTAAGGGTTAATTACAAAAAATCTTCAATTCTGCAATTATAGCTTGAACTTTAAAAAGTGACAATTAAATGCTCAAAATTTTAAAATTTTCAATTTTAACCCGATATTAATGTTTCAGTTAAGTTTACCAGTGACTTATTTTGTGTTCTAAAAACCCTAATTAATAATAAACATTAAGGTCACGTTTGGCAAATAGCAGATTGTATTAACTGTTGGCTGATTTTATCAGTGATTAGCTGATAATTAATTATATCAGTTGATTTGACTAGTAGATAATATCAGCCGTTTATCAAAGATATCAGGTAAAATTAGCTGTTTAGTATTAACTGTTGATGTGTAAAATAATTTATGAGGGTATGATTTAAAAAAAATTATAAGGACATAAATATTATATATTTTTAACATTACGTTGAATATTCTTATAAGAATCAAGATTTTAGATATTTAATTTTACAAAAATTAAGTTTATAACTTTAATTAAAAAATTCAACGTTAAATTCTCTATTAATATGAATGATGTAGCGAGTTACATCATATTAGTATTGTTTATATAATATACATGCATTTTTTTATTTAATAAATTAAAAATATCTATAATTATAGTATGACATAGATACAATAAATATTATAATTAAAAAATAATGAAAAGAGGGTATAATTGATTTTTTACCTATTAATTTTTAGCTAATCATCCAAAAAACTCCTCTTATGGAGCTTTTAAAAATCAACTTATTGGATTTGAATAAGCTAACCAATAAGCTATTCATCAAACACACCAATAACTTTTTAAGATGGTCAAAAAGCTAACTTTTAGTCAATAGGTTAAAAAATAACTGATAAGCTATTTGCCAAACACCTCCTAAGCTTCATTAGCACAACTAATGAAGCATAATGAAATGAAGTCGTTTAATCACATAACTAAAATATTTAATCTATTTTATACTTACAATTAATATTACAAAATTGAATAAAATTTTATATTTAAAATATGATTTATCAAAAGAATTAAAATAAATAAAAGAGAAAAATAAATTGATTTATAATTTAACTATTATAAACTCTCTTTTAAAACCCAACTAAAATCTAATTTTACATAGACATCTTTTCCTAAAGAAGTACTTCAAATTGAACCAAGAAGTCTTGAAATATTTTATTATATTTATAAAGTATAAATATTTTCAGAAATCACGATCAAGAAAATGAAAATTTTATATGATAAATTAGTGTCCATTCAAGCATGTGTTATCTTTTCTTCTTGGTTCTTACATTCTTGTACGGTGACATGTCTTCGACACTTTAGTTTTAGTGCTTTAGCACTACCTTCTTCGTATCTTTGAATTCCTCAAAATCTCAGCATTTGCATGCATTTGAGTTTGCATTGGTTAGGACTATGCTGTTTTTTAGGAGACCAGATCTTCTGTTCAGTTTTACTCTGTCTTATTCTATCTCATAAAATCTCAGCTATTTATTTTGCGCGCCCTACTTGAGTCCCATGCAGGATTCACATAAATAAACGGCTGAGATCTATTGGACACAATAAGACACCGTAATATTAGACAGGAGATCTGGACTCGTTCTTTAGACACAAACATACATATAAATGCAAAATCTCTTATCATTAACAACGACATTCAGTTGTTCCTTCTTGTTTCTCATTGACAAAATCGGACGAAAGAATCGAGATCTTGGTTAACAAAGAACACGATAAAAGTAAAACCTACATTGGATACAAGAATGCTTGATGAGGAGAGAAACGGCAGCAATAAGGAACCAACGACTACTTCCAACTTCCTAGGCCGGCCCCTTCCGAAAACAGCTCACCAATGTCTTGTCCAATCCCTCCCTCGCGGATTTTTTGTCTGTTAGCTTACGCTTCCCTCATTTCTTAGCCTCCCACGAGCCCTCTTCCCTTCAACAATTCATATTCCACTTCTCGTCCTCTCTCTGCGCTTCATTGTCATATGCTACAGCTCATCAACCCCACTTCTCCATGGCTGATAAGCTACCTCTAGCTACTTGGTTTCTCATGATATTCTTCGTTTCAACATACTATTTTGCGACAACTTCCCAGGGACTAACTGAGGCAGAGATTCTCACTAACTTCAGGAAGTCTTTGTACGATGATAGTTCATCTTTGAGCAGCTGGAACGTGACTGTGAACCCTATTCCCTGCAGTACTAACACTGCAAAATGGGTGGGTGTGAGGTGCAACAAAGACGGCACCGTATTCAAGTTGCTGCTACCGAACATGGGCTTGAAAGGCATGATCGATATAGACATGCTGGTTCAGCTAAAGTCGATGAGAACATTAAACTTGATGAACAACAGCTTCGAGGGTCCGTTGCCTCAAGTCAATAAGCTTGCAGTGCTCAAGAACCTTTACCTGTCTTATAATGGTTTCTCTGGAGAGATTCCTGATGACGCTTTTGCAGGCATGAACGCTTTGAAGGAGCTTTACTTGGGACATAACCAGTTGAGTGGTGAAATTCCAAGTTCGCTGGTTGATCTAAAAAACTTAATGAAACTGAACCTGGAAAGCAATCAGTTCACTGGAAAGATTCCTGATTTTGATCATGGTTTCTTGGAATTTAATTTGGCTAGTAACAAGTTGAATGGTGCCATACCTCGCAGCCTCAGAGACCAAAATGCAAGTTCCTTTACAGGTAGGCAGGCTATTATCAAACTGTTCTGCTCTTAAATCAATATGGTTATCTTCTCCCTTTCCCTAGGTAGGTTCATATGAACCTCCATCTCATAGTTACAGGATCTAGTTCATTTATTGGTGAATATCTACACAATTAGTTCAAATATAGTAACACCATGTTCTTTAATATTCCTGTTTATCATGACTTCCGTGCTTGGGAATTCTGATATGAATGTAAAACATGAGACTGATAATTGGGTTCCCATTTGTCTTTTATTTTTCCTGTTTGGTTCTACTTTGATTTTCAATTTTCAATTTTCAATTTTCACTTTTTATTTTCAGTTTTTGATAAAAAAATAATTATTAACAAAATTATTTTATATTACTAAAATAAATGATTTAAAAATTAGCTTTTTATTTATAAATTAATATTTACTTAAAATATATTTTAGTTATTAAATAAAAATTTACTTGAAATTTATATATTTTGAGGATATTTTAAATTTAATTATATTTATTAATAATAATTTAATTACAAAAATAAATAAAATTATTAAGTAAAATTAAATTATTCATAATTAATTATAATTAATTAAATGTATAATATTAAATTAAATTATTCGTAGTTTATTAAAATTAATATATTAAATAACTAAATAATATACATTTCCTTGGTTAAAAAATGGTTTGTCCATTAATTAACGAATACAACACTTCTTTTGCATCAATCAGGGAACGAAGGCTTGTGTGGGTACCCGCTGCCACCATGCAAGACCTCCAGCAAGAAAAAGATAATACTGATCGGCGTACTCGTCGGAAGCGCCGCAGTTTTGCTAGGCCTTGTTCTATTCACATTTATTGCCAAGCGTAACCCTGGAACGCCCATTTATAAGGATGCCCAAGAGGCCAAAACCCAGAAGACGAACTTTGCCGTTCAAGGAGTGGGCAAAAAGATGGTCGAGTCACCAGAACATAATGACCCTGGTAACAAGAGAACTGAAAATGGAAAGCTTCATTTTGTTAGGAATGATAGAGACACATTTGAGCTGCATGATCTACTAAGGGCCTCTGCAGAAGTTCTGGGCAGCGGCTCGTTTGGGTCGTCTTACAAGGCAGTTCTTCAGAGCGGTCCAGCCATGGTTGTGAAGAGGTTCAGGCAGATGTACCATGTCGGAAAGGAGGAGTTTTATGAGCACATGAGAAAGTTGGGAAGATTATCACACCCCAACTTGCTTCCTCTTGTGGCATTTTACTATAGAAAAGAGGAGAAGCTTTTGGTTTCTGACTTCGTTAAGAACGGCAGCTTGGCCACACTTTTGCATGGTAATTAGCAGATTCATCATATGCTTCGAGCAACGTCTTTTTTGTTACATATTATTGGAGTAACATTACCGTTTGGCTTTCACCATTTCAGCTAAGCGAGCTCCTGGAGTGCAAGGACTAGACTGGTCAACTCGCGTGAAGATCATAAAAGGAGTAGCCAAGGGACTGGCCTATTTATACAAAGAGTTTCCAAACGTAACACTGCCTCATGGCCACCTCAAATCCTCCAACGTACTCCTAGGCAACAAGCTCGAACCTCTCTTGACAGACTACGCACTGGTACCCGTACTAAACAAAGACCATGCGCAACAAGTCATGGTTGCTTATAAGTCTCCAGAGTTCATTAAAGCAGAACGCACAACAAGAAAGACCGATGTGTGGAGTCTTGGAATACTGATATTGGAAATCTTAACAGGTAAGTTCCCAGCGAACTATCTGAAGCAGGGAAGAGGTGCTAACGCAGATTTGGCGGCGTGGGTGAACTCAGTTGTGAGAGAAGAGTGGACGGGAGAGGTGTTTGATAAGGACATGAAGGGCCCTAGGAATGGAGAGGGTGAGATGTTGAAATTGTTGAAGATTGGCATGTGCTGCTGTGAATGGAACTTGGAGAGGAGGTGGGATCTGAGAGACGCCATTGAGAAGATTGAGGAGTTGAAGGAAAGAGAGAGCGATGTTGATTATAGTAGTTCTTATGCTAGTGAAGGAGATCATGAGGTGAATTCTTCCAGAGCTCCTACCGATGATGATTTCTCTTTCTCGGTCACTGGTCGAAACTAATTAATTAATGAATGTCCTCTCTCCATCTTCACAGTTCCTGATGATCTCGAGTGTAACATTGGGGAACTTGATTGAGATTTGATCGTTACGTAGGTTACTTTGATAAATCTTTCTTACACCATTTTTTGTCTCCCTATTCTCTCTATGTTTTATGTAATTCATAAGTCCATTATCATACAATCTCCAACATCTACTTTCTTATCACAAATAAGTAACTTTTATCGATTATTCTAAGGTTTCGTTTGATTAAAAGTAAAATTTTTAATGAAATGGAGTAAAATGATTTATAATAAAATATAATATAAATAGATATAATATTGAAGAAATATTGTTTGTGAGGGATAAAAGAGTTTATAATATATTCAGAGACGGAGCCAGAAATTTAAGGTAAGAGGGCCTAAATTTTTAATTTTTTTAAATTTTTAG
>JANVCL010000003.1:29299463-29314606 GCA_026546855.1 Erythroxylum incrassatum | reverse complement strand
GTGCCATTCAAAGTATTTTGAAGGACTATGCAGCAACTTCAGGTCAATCTATTAATTATAAAAAAATCGAGCATTTTCTTTAGTCCACATTCTATCTTAGAGGTACCACATTTTATCAAAAATTGAGTATTTGTCTTTTTTTCAGCTAGTCGAGTATTACCTAATTTTATATAAAATATTTTTTTAATTAACTAATTTTTTATTCGAATCCATCATATCGCTCTTTTCAATTTTAAATTCAATTCAAAATTTGATAAATTCAATTTTATTTATTAATTTTAGATCGAACTTGCATTAAAATATAAAATCTACACGCAATGATCGTGTTAATAAGTTAAAATAAAAGATTAATTAAATCTAATTTGTGTAAAAACAAATAGGGTAAAATTTTGTTGGACTTTAGGTAATTTAACATATTATTAATATACTCCCTAATTTTTTAAAATTAACAATTGCCTCATTATAATTTTATCTTTATAGCTACTTTTCTCCTATCTTCAACTTTCGCTACAAAACGACATTATATAAAGAAATATGATGCAGACCTTACACCTAAAACCTCGAGAGAACGTTATAGGAATGAATGTGAAGATACACGATATTGTGACCAGCGGTGTTCTCCAAATTTGGCAATACAAGCAAATCAAATTACAAAATAACTGCTAAAACTAGTAATTGGCGTTTGGCAACAGCCTCTTAACTTGGGACCATAACTGCTCTGCAAAGGTGCTTACGAGAAAAGTAAATGAGCAAAGCAGTCTCCTTACTTTGGAAGTTGGCTAATAATGATTTTGTACCATCCCAAAGTAGCTGCTGGAGGGAAGGTAATTACTTTAATAATTAATATTTAAAAAACCCAATTAAGATTTAAAAATTTTAACTGTTATTATACAACCATAAAATTAATTAAAAATTAAATAAAATTAAAAATTTTAAAATATGATTAAAGGATTATATTTTAATATATCAAAATTTTTGAAATTTAATTAAAAAAGTATTAAATAAAATTGATTTATTTATTTTAGTTTATAAAAATTAATTAATTCACAAAAAAATTGATCAATTAATTAATATATTGATCACTTTTTTATAAAAAATAATTAAAATAAATCAAACTGAAAATTGAATCAACTCAAAATTTTCGTGATCGAACCGAATTATAAATAGAAACAAAAGTAATTTTAGTTACTAAGTGATATGGATTGCTCGTAAATTTTCATACATTAGAATTTTTGAGATTTAAACTTTTTAATTTTTTAGAATTGAAAATTTTAAAAATATGTAATTTTCGTGTTATTATGTAATTAATAAAAATAAGACTTACTGAAATATACAATAAATTTTGAATATTATAAATTTTTAAATTTTAAGAGATTAAAGTCTTGAATAATTTTATTTAAAAAATATGAAATATGCTTATTAAATTACTATACAAGGAAACAAAAAATAGTGAACAATTTATCCAGATGAATAGCAAGTCATATGGACTCCAACTAATTTTCATATGTTCGAATTTTTAGATTTTTATTCAAAATATAGAATTTATAATTATCATATGCAATTAATGAAAACGAGACCTACTAAAATCTATAAGAAATTAAACTCTTAATTCATTTTATTTTAAATATATAATTTACAAAATACTGTATATAATTAATAAAAAATTCAAGTTCATTTTAATTTATCACATCAATAGTTTTAAAAAATCATTTGTTAAAGTGATATTACTACTTTGAACTCCAATAAAGAGTAGCTACTACTCTTTAAAATAATTTTTTAAAAATAGAATTCTCTCAGTTATAAAATCATAAAAATGGAAGTGAAGATTTTAAGGAATTAGGGTTTTGAGTGTCTAATTGACACCAAAATTAATTAAATTTACTTTAACTTTTTAGATTTTTTAAAATTTTAACATTCATTAAAATTTATAACATTTGTGATTTGTAAAGTTGCTCTTTTCTTAATATAAGGGTATACATGTTTAAGTAAAGGAATAGACTTTTTGTAAAAATATAAAAAAAAGGTTACATATATTATGGCCCTTTCTAAACTTTCGCAAAGTAGAGAGCCTTAAATATTGCATACGATTGACTATTACAAATTAATTACACCGAATAAAAATTAAGTTTTAAGAATTTTTTAAAATAATATTAATTTAATAAAAATAAAAATTGGAAGCTTATATACACTTAAAATAAAAATTCAAAAACCAATGACTTTTTGTAAAACCTCGAATAGTAAGTAACCTGTGAAACTTATTAAAGAACAAAAATAGTGGGACCTACAAATAGACTCCCTCAGCACCTAACAATCCAAATGTGGCGAAAGGAATCATGCATCGGACACTCTAATTAGAGTACAGAGCCCATGCAAAGTTGCCATTTCCGGTCAAGCTCTCTCGCCATTTGTGTCAAAGAAACGCTTCCCTTCTCTGCCTTTTGTCCCATTTCCATTCCAACCCTTTCATCTTCTCCTCTCTTTATTTAGTGAAACCCCAAAATACGGCCATTTTGATTTTGCTTTTTTTCCCCCCTCTATATCCAAGGGAAAAAAAAGCTGAGAGCTTTCGTTTTTTTGTTTTGGAAGAATTTTGAGACTTCAAATTTGAAACAATCAGTTTTTTTTTTTCTGGTGGGTTTGGTTTGATTTTTGACGTCTTTGTGTAAGGGTGGAAAATGGGTAGAGGCAAGATTGAGATTAGAAGAATTGAGAATGCAAATAGCAGGCAAGTTACTTTCTCAAAGAGACGAGCTGGGTTACTCAAAAAGGCTCAAGAGCTTGCCATTCTTTGCGATGCTGAGGTTGCCGTTATCATTTTCTCCAACACTGGCAAGCTCTTCGAGTTTTCCAGTGCTGGGTAGGTGTTCCTTTTCCTCCTTTCTCTGTTTTTCTCTGCAAAAAGAATTTTTTTTTCTTCTGGAAATGCTTGTCTCTTCCATATGTCTAAGTGGTTGCATGTGACAAATGTTCATACTTTTTTCGTTGTACTTTTTCCTTGTCCCTGGAGCATACTTGGTTTGGTCGGAAACTGCAAGTTAAGAGGAGAAAGCTTGGATATTTCTAACTATGAATTATTTTTGCCAGATTGCATGTTATTCATATGTTTATATCTGGATGAACTCGGCTATCATGAAGTTATCATTTTCTTTAACAAACCATTTCTTCTTCTTCTCACTTCCAGTCACTGTTATCAACTTTGATTCCTCTCATAATAATGGATTAGATTCTTGAATAGACTCATCCGGTTTTTGTTGCATCATTTTGCTTTATTGCATGTTGCAACTGCAACTGTTTTTTTTCCAGCAACTCACTCGGTTAGTTTCAACTAATACTCTTTTAACTCTTTTGAGTCCTTCAAATGGTTGTTAAACAAGTTCATTCAATGATATGCATAGTCATTTAATATGAGCAGAAAGCTTTGTTTTTTCGATAGCAATGGAATCCTTTAAGTCAGTACGTCTAATGGATCAAAGTTATCATAGAATAGCCCTTCTAGTAAGAGTGTTGTTGGAAACCAAGAAGACGTGTACCAAGTTATGATCAATCCAAGAAACCAATTGTAGCTGATGTATCGAATCTGCTTCATTTGGTTTTAGTGGTTACAGTGAAAAGAAATGAGGATACTTTTTCCCAGTTCGTGGATGTATGATATTAGGATTATATCCTCTTATTTATCCGCAGAATGAAGTGAGCACTTTTGAAATCCTGAAATTGTAGCATATATCTGGTAAATCTTAGACAGTTCAAGCTGCAGGTAGAAAGAAAAGCGGAGATCAATTTCGGATATTTTTGGGAAAATGGTGCCTGACAAACGGCTTGGAGTTCTCTTAATACTCGTACTTGGTCTTGTCAACGACACATTAGTCATTCGATATATGAGATAAATGGACTATAGTCTTGTATGATGTACATGGGATCATCTCCTTAGAATTAGAGTTGATAACGGTTTAATAACGGTGACGTGATTATGCAGACCAAATCTTTTGTAAACATGATTACTCATCTTAGTATCTAGAAAATGCTGTTTGTGGCTGCTATTGTTTTTGCTCTTTACCATCTTTCTTGTTGCTTATCAACTGCTGATACTACTGCCAATCGAACTAAGCTTATTACACTCTCAAGTATTGGCATAATCATGTATTATGCATTTAATCTAGAGAACTGTACAAAGACGTTATGCAGTAGCACCATATAATACAAACAGCATAACACTGTAGTAGAAATTCTAAACAAAAGAACAGACCAAGATTGACTAATGCACTTGTTTCCTCCGGAGAAGCAAGTCTCCTAGCTAACAACATGCCGGCTAAAATGCTCCAATAAACATCAATAGATACATCCAAAACTACCATATATTGGCAACCATACTATAGATAGTGTAAAGGCCATTTCAAAATGCTCAAACTCAAGATCCACGAATGCACCCAAAACCACCACATATTGACAATCAATCAAACATATAGCAGCATCAATGGCAAGGACAATCCTCACTTGCTGCCGCCACTTTTTTCTGTTGCACTGAGTGTTTGATCTGATTCTCACTGAACCCAAATCCTTCTGTAATGTGTACCAAAGTTCTGGAGAAGGCATGTAGAAGGGAAGAAGTGCATCATGTTGCGGCATTTTCCAGCTTACATGAACATCAATGTATTAGTCGCAGGAGCCCTTATGTGAGGACTGCCCAGGATTATTTGAGAGCATTATTTGAGCAAATATCTTCAACTTTAGTATTCGTAATTTATGCTGTGCTCATGGAAGCTGGTTTCTGAAGGAAAAGAACAGAGAACCCATGTTTGTAACTCCGTGTGAATTTGTAAAACCACAATGCTAATGCATTTCAACTAGATTTCCTTCTTGGCTTATATGAAAACAGTTTGTATCTGATTAGATAAAATTTCCAACCAATTATCAATCCAAGTTTTCTCAAGGTGGATCATTTTCTAAGTTATAATGTTCATAAACTTTTAGAATTGCATTAGTTTCTAGATAATTTAGAAAAACAATAAAAGTACTTGTCTAACGAAATAAAGATAACTAAAAATAGGCCGAAGTGAAGATAGGGATGGCAAAAATGCCAATGCACATAGTAGTTGGGGGGTCAAATGCCTGAATGACTGTAAAGTTTGGAGCTCTTTATCTAATAGATGAAGAGATGTTTGTGTGGAGAGATTTATGAGGGCTCACTAGTTTGAAACAATCAAATAAAGTTAGAGAAATGCCAAAAACAAGCTAATTCAGAGAGGTGTAACCATAGTCTTCCTTGCTTCAGACCAAAAAGAACCAAGTTAGAAAAAATTGCAGAACAAAAAGGTGCGTGCTTTTCCTCTCTCTTGTCCTTGTGAGAGAGACCGGAGATCCAAAAAAGAATACTCATGTCCCATTTTGCGACAAGCTTTCATTGCTAGTATGCATTTCCCTATTCTATGACCAGCTTCCGTTTCAAAAGAAACAACAATCTGTAAAAGTTTTGATTTTGTGGAAAAGTTCAGGGGTGTATAGAGATGTGGATGCCAAGATCACAAACAGATAGAAGAGAAGGAGGAAACGGATTGGTGGCAGTGGCAATAGACAAAGATAAAAACAGCCAAAATGCCCTGAAATGGGCTACCGATCATCTTCTGCAGAGAGGCCAGACAATCATTCTCATCCACGTTAAGCTCAAACCAGCTCTCTCGGCCTCTCCTTCCATTGCCACACTAAGTAAGCCTCACCAATGGCAGACATCAAACACGTGTACATATGCACAAAAAAAAGAAAAGAAAAGGATGCATGCATGGAAGATGGAACAATATGACCTTAACTATCACATTTTCAATGAATCATAATGCTTATCTACTTTCTTTACCCCTTTAGCATCTAAAGGAAGAATATTTATGACTTGGATCATTCTAACAGAGTTTGTGATCATAAATCTCTCAACTTGCATTTGTATATGTTGTTTCTGTGCAGGGATGAACCAAGTTGCTGATTCTAATGCCTTAAATGCTTTAGTATGCAAGGAACCTGATTCACAGACCAAGGAGTTATTCCTTCCATTCCGTTGCTTTTGCACACGAAAAGATGTATGTGGGCAAGATACAAATTTTCTTATTTTCGTTCACTGGATCTGGAAAACACCTGCTCTGCAACTTCCCTGTTTATCTGCACCAATTCATTATTGAAGAATGCACACTATCAATTACATTATTTTCTTCACTATCAATTACATTATTTTCTTCCACATTCAGTAGATGTTAGCTGATTATGGTGGTTGTCAAGGGCACCTAGGTAGTGCAGTCTCTAATTATTATGAAATATTTTGGCATCAGATTCAATGCAAGAATATTGTACTGGAAGACACAGATGCAGGAAGAGCATTAATCGAATACGTAACCCATGCAGCAATTGAGGTCTTATTACTTGGTGCCTCTGCAAAAACAGGCCTATTTAGGTATGTACCTTTCTTGATTCTTGACAGATCATCTGCTGCAAACTCAATCCAACCATTATTAAATAATTAAACAATCCAACAAGGGAAGAATACTTTAGAAGCTTTCATTCTTTGAAATAAAATGCAGTGGTTAGTACACAACACATGTGAAAATTTATTTTAGCACCCTTGAAGAATATCGGGTTCCTGCTTCATTATCTCATTGTACTGATCAATCAATGAAGATATCCTAGATTACTTAACAATGCAAAGTTTCATGTCAGTAGATTCAAGACCACAGACATCCCTGGCACAGTATCAAAGGGGGCATCAGACTTTTGTACTGTATATGTAATATCCAAAGGTAAGATTCAGTCCATGAGATCTGCTTCACGTCCTGCACCATCTGTATCACCACTGATTAACCAGGTTCCTAATCAACAACAACCAAGCCCAAAACCAGCTCCTAAGGAAGTGCCTGTTTCCCAGATTCCTAATAGAAGAGGTTAGATGCTCATTTTTCTTATCTGCATTTCTTACTTGTTCTTTAATTTTCTAAGTGGATTGTGTCAACGACATCAGTGACTAAATGGTAAAGATGATATCTGTTCTTGCAGGAGGGCCAAAGACACCTACTGAGCAACCACAAAGATCAACTGAAGAGACTGAATTCTTCAGGTAAAAAGTAATTCATAAAACCTGTACTACTCTCTAGAGTTTAGACTCGGGACATATTTGTTGATAGTTGAAACTATTGGTTACAATGTGTAAATATCTGATACCATAGAACTACATACATGTAACCTGCTTTTTCTTTTAACAAACATTTAGAACAAGAAAGATGCAAGCTACTGGCTATACACTACTATATCAATGAGCCGGAGAGGACTAACTTAAGACAATGTGACTAAAAACAGGTCGCCATTCACTAGAAGAGGTCCAAACGGAAAGTCCTATGGTGAACTGCCTGCACCACCAGACAATGATATTTCCTTTGTCAGCTCAGGCAGACCTAGTATTGACCGAATTTTCCCGTCAATCTACGACAACCAAGAAACAGCAGGAGTAGGGTATGGTGGTGGTGGTGGTGGTGGTGGCCGTGGCTCCAGACATTCAAACTTTTCAGACATGGACTTCGACTCTAATTTTGAAACAATTCAGTATGGAAGAAGATCCGTGGATGTCACCTCTCCATCCGACTTATCAATGGAAAGCGATAGATTGTCATCAGCATCACAGACAATGGTGAGAATGTGCAGCCATTAGCTGGACAATATTTGCAGATACTATAGAGCATCCGGTCCTCTTAACATCTATACTCGTAGATATGCACCTAATCATTGACCAATAAACATATGGGAATAAAAGGTTATAACCATCTTTTGGATAAGTAGCAAGGAACGAAGAGGAGCTTATCCACTTCCATTCAAATCCTGAAGGGATTATGGCTATGAAGAATTACATATCGACTTAAGAGTGGTTCTGTATGAACCACAAGAGAAAATGGAATGAGAGCTAAAACTAAGAAAATGTTAATAGTAGACAATGTCTAGTTGCATTCAGTTAGACTGAGCTTGGTAATGATCTTTTATATTGGTTAAATTCTCTTGTCATTCCCAAAGTAAGCAATATTTCAGCACATTCTGCATCTGCACATCATTTATTTAGTTATGTATTCCTAACGCTTATAACTCAAAAAGAAAACAAAAAGATGCAGGATGATGTGGAAGCTGAAATGAAGAGACTAAAACTGGAGCTCAAGCAAACCATGGAAATGTACAGCACAGCCTGCAAGGAAGCACTTACAGCAAAACAGAAGGTATGTTAAAATGCATCTTCTTTATACTTTTGAGATCTCAATCAGTTTTCTTAGACCATCTGCATTTAGGCAAAGGAGCTACAAGTATGGAAAATGGAAGAGGAGCGAAGATTGGAAGAGGCAAGACTAGCTGAGGAAACTGCTATGGCAATTGTAGAGAAGGAGAAAGCCAAGTCCAGAGCAGCCATTGAAGCAGCTGAAGCAGCTCAGAGACTTGCAGAACTGGAAGCACAAAAAAGAATCAATGCTGAAATGAAAGCACTGAAAGAAGCAGAAGAGAAGAGAAAGGCACTTGATGCTTTGGCAAGTTCAGATGTCAGGTACCGGAAGTATGCAATTGAGGATATTGAAGCTGCAACAGAATATTTTTCAGACTCCCTCAAGATCGGGGAAGGGGGTTATGGACCTGTCTACAAGTGTTATCTCGAGCATACTCCAGTGGCAATCAAGGCTTTGCGTCCTGATGCTCAACAGGGAAGGTCCCAATTTCAGCAAGAGGTATGTGACTTGTGAAAATAAGTCTCAGTAGAACAAGTTTCTGATACTTTTAGTTCTTAGAATGTTTTTCAAGGTTGAAAATGAAATGGGTGGACATTCAAAAGCTACACTAGGTGGGTTTGTCCATTTGTTCCTCGTTCAGTATCATGGACAAGACTTTAGAGAGAACCATGAGAAGAAAGAAAGTAAATAGCTCACAAGGATCAAAAGTCTAAAATATGTATACCTATCAAAATTAGGATATGTACTAACGAATTCTTTAGGTCTATGTCATATGCAACCAACTATGACCCCACATTCAACCTCTTCATAACATTATCAGGAAACCATACATATGCTTCTTGACTTATTAGTTTGTTGATTGCTTTGCAGGTTGAGGTGCTGAGTTGCATTAGACACCCAAACATGGTTCTCCTCCTGGGAGCTTGTCCGGAGTATGGATGTTTAGTATATGAATACATGGCTAATGGAAGTTTGGAAGATCGTCTATTCCGACGTGGTAATACTCCACCTCTATCTTGGCAAATGAGGTTCAGAATTGCAGCTGAAATTGGAACTGGTTTGCTTTTTCTTCACCAAACTAAACCAGAGCCACTTGTGCACCGGGATCTAAAACCTGCAAACATTTTGCTCGACCGAAACTACGTGAGCAAGATCAGTGATGTGGGCTTGGCTAGGCTAGTCCCACCATCTGTTGCTGACAGTGTGACACAATATCGGATGACGTCAGCGGCTGGCACTTTCTGCTACATAGATCCAGAGTACCAGCAGACAGGAATGCTTGGTATCAAGTCTGACATATACTCTTTGGGGATCATTTTTCTTCAAATACTAACGGGGAAGCCGCCAATGGGATTGACTCACTTCGTTGAAAGGGCCATTGAAAAGGACAGGATAGCCGATATGCTGGATCCAACAGTGCCTGATTGGCCAATGGAAGAAGCCAAGTGCTTTGCAGAGTTGGCACTCAAGTGTGCAGAGTTAAGGCGCAAAGACAGACCAGACCTTGGCAAGGTTATCTTGCCAGAACTCAACAGATTGAGAGCTTTAGCTGACAAATCTATAACTCACTCATTGTCGACAGGAAGTCCAAATCGCTCTGCGCATGATAGCCAAGTTTCCGTACAGCTAGTAAGTTGACAAATGCCGTAGTCGAAACCAAAAAGACCTTGAATTTTCAAAGCAAATTGGCATAAATTGCACAAGAGAACCAAAAGAAAAAAGCTTTATGCAGACTTTGGGCAAGATATACTGAAAGGACAAATCATGGACAAAATGTTGATCCTTGAACTTTGACATATATCCTTGCTTTATATCCTTTTTACCAGATGAACTTAAGACCTTCTTCATCAACTTTTTTGCAGAGTAAATCTTCATTGCCATACTCTCATGAAAGAACAAGAAGCTCCACAACGAGTCAGTAAAGGGCCGAAGTTATACTTGAATAGCCAGAGTATCTATCACGAGAACTATGAGGAATTCATGATTCGATGATTAGCACAGCCCATGTACAAAAAGTCTTTTTAACTTTCGAACCTGTACAGAGAATCTAGATAAGGCCACAAGGTTATTGCCATGTAGTTTCACTCGAAGGTCGAAATCCTAAAAGATGCCAATTTTGTCATTGCCCATCTCAGCAAAAAGAGGAAGAAGATGATTGAGCATGCCAAGAAAATGGATAGACAGGTTCTTAGATTTGACTTCACATTTCTAGTTATATGACATGGTAGCAGACAGATTCTGAAACACACTTGTCATCAATATTTTATTTTCTGTGAAGGTCTGTATCATTTGGACAATTGAAAGAAATATACTAAAAATCTTTCCATTAGTGTCAGGATGTGCTACTTCCAGATGAAAGAAACAGTTTTGGCGGTTGGCTTGCCTCCTTTCTTGGTAACACTTAACATAGGATTGTAGGAAGTTCTTGTCAGCATTTGATTCCAAGGAGAAGAATGGTTTAAATACCAAGTGACAATGGGAATTTGACATAATCTGACAGTCACAGACCTAGTCATTTATAATAACTGGTGATATAAATACCAAGTGACCCATGTAGTAACCTTCCTTCCGAAGGTGACAACTATTATCTGACTCATAAAAGGTAGAGAGTCTCTAAAGGGGTGACCAGATTGGTAAAAGGAAAATTCCTTAATAGTCTTCTTTGTACCAAGTCATTATTTTGAATCTTAAAAAGAGTCTCCAAGCTTTATGTAATGGAGCAAACCACACATTTTATAAAAAAAATTTAAACAAAACTAGTTGATGAAGTTGTTCGGGATGGAATTGAGTCGTTAAATAATTTACTTAAGAGTTAATTATTAAAAAATCACAAATTTTGCTTAATTATAAACTGAATTTAAAAATGGTAATTAAATACTCAACTTTTATTTTTTTCCAATTCTAATCCGAAATTAGTATTTCTGTTAACGTTACTAATGAGATTTGCTATATAAGACAAAAACCTTAAACATTTAGACATGTCATACTTAATTAAGTTTAATTAAACTACGTTATTTTTAAATTGAAATCCCTAAATCAAATTCAAAACTTAAATTGTTAAAATTGAAAACTCTAAATCAGTTCGGAAAGAAAAAAGGTCTAGAGTGACAAATTAAGATTTCATTCATATTGTTAGAATTGTGTCGTTTGTCGTCTTGTCATCTTGCACTAGCATTGCAGAGTGTCATTATTGTCTTGCACTGACAGAGTTTGATTTAAGAATTTCAATCCCAAAAATAATAATTTCAAGCTAAAATTAAAAAAATAGAAAAATTAATTATTTAATCGTCACTTTTTAAGTTCGAACTATAATTCTAAAATTGAGCAAAATTTGAGATTTTTTTAATTGAAACCTTTATTCAATATACATAATTTACAGATTTTTATATACACTTAAATTTAGCAATTATATGTATCTTTTTATCTAACAGGAAAAAAGAAAACATATGCTGGAAGTGATTGCAATTAGTAAGTCAGTGGGGGTACCATCTACATAGTCTTGTGCACATCGGGCATATGTTGCAGCCCATTCTAGCGCTACCCCAATCCAACCAGCGGAGAAGATGATCCTGAGTTCAAAACGCAGGCACAGCTAATATGCAACGTTTAAGCCAACCAAGCTCGCTGATTACATCACTAGAAGAAAAATGTAGATTAGTAACGGAAATTTAGCGACAGAAAATATATTGTTAGAAATTAGTGACGGAAAGCATATTTTCGTCGCTAAAATTGATTGATTTAGTGACGATACTAATACTTGTCGCTAAATTTGGAGGGAATGTGTCACTGCAAAAATTGCGATGAACATTAGCGACGGAAAAATACAGCCGTTGGTAATAACTATAAGTTAGCGACGAACAATTACCGACAAAATATATACCGTCGCTAAATTTGGAGGAAATTCGTCGCGGTAAAATTTGCAACGGACATTAGCGACGGAAAATATACCGTCGCTAAATTATAATATTTTACAAACTTTATATTATACTTAATATTATATTTATATGATCTTTTTTATATTAATTGTTGTCATTATTTTATGTTAAATATGTGAAAAGTAATATTATTATACATTAATAGATTTTTATTATTTCAAAATTTTATTATTATAATTTTTGGAGACAAAGTTGATGTAAATTATTAATTATATAGTACAATATATTGAGAGACAATTTTACTAATTTTTTTAAAAATTAGAGAATGTTTTATAAATTAGAAAAATTACTCGAAACAATATTTGATATTGATTGGTAGTAATATAGTACCATACCAAAATCAAATATGATATTGGTACTAGTACGGTATTTATAAAATTAGTTTATACAAGTATGATTTGAAGTAAAAAATATATATCACATTTTTACTTAAAAAGTTTTCTATCTTGATTAAGGGTTTTTTTTTATTTCAATAACTCAAAGTTAATTACAATTTTTTATTTAGACAACCTCAATCTAATTAAATTTTAGTTCAAATTCGATCTTATTTATAAAAAATTTAATAACTCATTAAAATGGTTATAAAAAAACCCTTCATTCACTTCATGGCACAAGGATATTGAAAAATGAGTGTTAACTGTTTCGTAAATTTTCCATAAACTTTTTTGGCACAAACAAAAATAAAATCGAACAAAAATGAAATAATAAGAACACAAAAAATTTAGTAACGCAATTCGGCACACTTTACTTATTTCTACGAAACTTTCACTCAGTTTAATAACTTTCACTAAAATACAATAAATTTACACAGGGCAAAACCGCTCAACCTTGGTAACTCTCTACCGGATCACCATAGCTGATTCTTTCTTCACAAAATAAAGCACAGTGTTTCTTTATTAATAATCCTTACCCACTTCACCCAAGATGATCTTTACTATATCATGAAAATAAAAACATTGTTAATGGATATTTTTCTATTAATTTTAGATATATAATTTACTAAATTCTTGTGCATTTAATGTTTAAATTACATTAATTAATAATTATTTATCTTAATTTTAGGCACATATTAAATTTGAGACATTTAAAAGCCTAAAGTAAAGTAAGAAAAGAAAGCAGCTGCGTAGAATCGAAAAAATGCAAGAGTTAAGCAAGCGTGAAAGGTGGACCAAAGATAATACTAAAAGACATTTTTACGTAATGATAAAGAGAAGTTTGTGGCGTGAATGGAGGGAGAGTTGTGGACATTCCGGAGATAAAAAACGCTGGCGCAGAAGGTGTTAAAAAAGGTGGGTTTAAGACAAGTGACGTGGCTAGGAAATAATGTTTTGGCTAGGAGATAAAAACAAGACAGCTGCATGAAGGCAGCTGGTGGCAACTTGTGGCAATAAAGCAAGACATTGAAGGAAAAACACGTTAGCAGAATGGGAGGAGCAGGAACTTTACACCGTTCAAGAGAAGCTTTGAGAGACAAGAGGGCCACTCACTTCACAACCCATCCATACTTCACAAAAGCTCTCAAACGCTACCTCCATACCAAGACGCACACCACCAGCCAAAGACTTCGTTGTTAGAGACCAAGCTGCTGGAAAAAATCGCAAGCTGCTGGTGAGAACGTTGTGGCTTGGTGAAGACAAAAACAACACAGCTGGAGAGTTAAAGGAGTTTGCGTAGGCAGCATGGTGGAGATTAAAAAAATACATTAGCTGGGGAGAGAAAGAAAAAGGAGAGCTCCTCCATAACTGACGTTAGAGACCACCCATCAAGGGGCCGGAGAAGTTGAAAAACAACGTTACAAGCTAGTGGAGAGGAATACGTTCAAAACAGCAGGTGGCACTCACGCATGAACTAGCTGGTGGCTTGATAAACATTGTGAGCTGCTGGTGAAGACTCTTTATCATTCACATTGAAAACAAAGCAGGAGGTGGCTTTGGGGAGTCTTGCGTGAGCTGCTGGTGGTTTAAAAGATTATAAAACAAACAGCATGTTAGACAATGTTGAAGCATGAAGATAGCTGTTGGTGAAGTGGAGGAGAAACAACGAAGCAGCTAGTTGTAAAAAGAAACTTTGGCAGCCGTTGTAGAGGAAAGAAACGTTGCAGCAGCTGGTTGGAGAGCAAAATCGTAACAAGCTAGAAATTAAATACATTGAGCTGGTGATTGAAAATAAAAGTAACGTGAGGCAAGCTTGAGCTAAAGGGCGTGAATGTTCAAGCAGCTGGCAGCAAGGGAGGCAAGACGTTGAAGCATGGGGTCCATCACTCACGCAACTCCAATCTCATATGCACTCTCTATCCAGACGTTAGCAGCTTGTGGACGGAAAGGAAGGTAGAAGCAGCTGGTGGACGTGAGCTGTTGAAGAAGACAACGTTACACCATCTAAGAAGACTCTCCACTTACGTACTTAGAAGCTGGTGGGAAACGTGAGTTGAGCCTCTCACAACGTTGAAGCTGGTTGGGAGTTTAAGAAGACACGTTGGAAGTTGAGAAGGGAAGGCTTGAGACGTTGACACCTAGGTAAAGGGAGGAGGTGAGCTGTTGAAGGAAGAGAGCAACGAAAAAAAAATCCCCCACTCAAAATATACCCTCCACTCACGTTGAAGCAGGTGGTTGCTAAATGACACGAGCATGTTGAAGAAAGTGGTGACAACAAAAGCCATTATCGTGAGCTAAAAAAAAGAAATCATTGTCAGTTGGTGAAGAAAACAAAGGGGGTGTTTTTAATTTGTTCTCATTAATTTCGTATTTATTTTAATTGTGTGATTTAATCAATGCAAACATATGTTATGACCATGATCTATGTTACATTGATGAATCTGTGTGAGTAAGTTTGTCTTTTCGGTTAAGGTTAAGATTGACATTGGATTAGGATAATTTTTGTGGTATTGATTTTTGCTTGATTACATGCATATTTAGTCTTAATTTAGCTTGATCACCTAGATTAAGACCTTAGATGATTAAATGCCACAACCAATGGGATT
>JANVCL010000003.1:29257458-29289621 GCA_026546855.1 Erythroxylum incrassatum | reverse complement strand
CGCGTGTCCGGCTAATCTAAAACTAAGGAAAGATGAGATTATTAGAAGCGTTTCAATAATCATAACTAATCTATTGTAGGATCCAGATTTATCCTTTGTTTCAATGATCAACCGTAGAACTTGAATGAGATTACCTTGTTAGATGCTCTTAATCTGATTTCTTTTCAATCTAATTTTATTTGCTTACCCTTTATTAATTTCAGTATTTTTACTCATCAATCACAAAATCCCCTTTTTGTTTCTTTGTTCTTGATTCTCTGGTTATCAATATGATTGATTAATCTCCAGTCTCCGTGGATTCGACTCTACTCACTATAGCTATAATTTAATTGATTTTTCAGGAGTAGATTTTATTTTTGGTAGATTCGACACCCATCACTGATTCTCCTTATGCAAACGCCGACTGCTGTCCTCTCAACATGATTTATTTTTATCCTTTTATACCACCAAGCTCCCGTAAGTCTTCTTCTGCTGGTTGGTACGTGATCCACTCGTGTATTTTAGCTGATTATTCTTCATCGCGCCACCTGTCTCCTTTGTGTTGCGTGAATATTTCTTCAATTTACTGCTGGATTTGTCCCTTGCTAAGTTAATGATTATGGCTTGCGTGTTGACTCCATATGCGTTGCCTGTCCTCACATTAAAACCGTCAGCTCCTATATGTGTGATTTGCATTTTCTGGTCACTTCCCTCTTATTTGCGTCACTGTCTTGTTTTCATATTTAATTTTTGCATCTCCACATGTAGGCCGCACACTCTAGCTGACCCAAAGCGTAATTCCCTCCACGCGTGCGCATCCTTGGCTTGTCTTGTGCGGTATTATTTGCTTGTCTTGATTTTATTCTCGCCTCTCTTCTCTACTGTGCGTTGGATGGGACAATTAAAGTCTGCCTCTTGCGTGATCACCAGCTGTCCTCCTCATTTGCATGCTGTTGTGCGTTGATCCTCCTGCTTCCTATAAGACAATAATAATCAATGTATTTCTCCCAGCTAGCTTCATGTGTAGCGTCTCCATTGCTTCTGACTCATTTTTGAAACTGACGCCACCTGTTCTTTTGTTGCCGCCTCTTACAGTCTTATGTCTTCATTTTATAGCTGATATATTGATTTGTGCATGCCTCCCAGCTGTTAAGTGCTCATTCCTCCAAAGCCACCTGTTGCTGTCCATTTTAAGCTCCTCTCTATTGTTGATTTTGCGCCTATTTTTATTGTCTCAACTCTCACGCACAGAGCTTGCACGCTACAGCCCTTCATTGCAGCATTTTTTTAATTGGTCCACGTCTCTTCTTCATTCAGCTGTCCTCTCTTCATTTAATTATTATTGTGGTCTTTTTCAATTAAAAACAAGTGTATTTGTTATAAATTAAACAAGACTCATTAAAAACGCAGATTAAGATAAACTAAATAATTTAGTAGGAAAATATGTATAAGGCCCAATAATTAATTCAGAAATTAAAGAAAAATGCCATTAATTATAATGATAAAAATGCATCCATCACTTTCCAACTTATTTTGGTCTTCCATACAACAAAACAAACGTCATCCCTTTCCACTAAACGCATTGCAAAATTATTTGCATTACTAGGTGCTTCTTCTACATAAGATGCAGATATCATGAGATACAGATTGATTTCTTAACACAGCAAAAGGAGGAGTATGTGCAGAGGAACTTACGAGCAACTATGATAGACAGAGAAACAAGCGAATAAAGTTGCATCTGTAACCTCTGGACTCAAATCACCAACAAATATATGGAAATGCCCTAAAAGGAAGAGAGGATTAAGTCAATGAACAGTCAGAGAAATGCACAGAAGAATGTATTGTATTAGAAGGAATGCAAAATCATACAAACCATAAATTGTATTAGAAGGAATGCAAAATCATACAAACCAAAATCAAATAAACAAGAGAAAAAAGAACTAAAAGTAACCTGATGTGTCTTCCCTTTGGTTGTTCGCATATGCCCAGTTAACCTTAAGTGCCTGACCGTAACTGGAAAGTATGTCCATAAAGAATTAATTGAAGGAAATCCATACATTAATAAACACCAAGAAAACTGACACACATGCACACACATATAGAGTGCATTTGAAGCTTAGTGGGTTATGTTATTTAACAACAGGCACATAATTCCCCAAAGAATATTGTATTGGTAACACTGGATTCAAGTGATTGGAATCAGCCGTGAGAAACTCTTCCACAAAAATAAAATAAAAAATCGAATGAAATGAGGGTTAATAAGACAAGCAGCACAAAAATTGACATTAAGTTTTCTTCTTCTTCAAAACTTTGTAACTCAGGAAAGTTAATTATGACAGAGAAGACCCTAGAATAAGGAATTTTAATTCAAATGGTATGAATACTCACAGTTGTCGACCATGCAGTGTCATTATTGCAAGAGCTGCTGATGACCGATCATGGTAATCCACAAAACCATATGATGACTGCAATTATAGAGAAAAGATCAATCATCAAACAAGTGCATAACAGTAAATAGTTTGGTAAGGATATGTTGAATCATATTTGCAACTGCATAACTGAAGTTTCTCTGTTTTGGTCCACATAAGTTTCTAGAAACAGAGTGATTGACCAAGGGTATCAACTATGATTGGGAAATTGCATGATTCAGACATCAATATCATATATTTATAGAAGTGACATTTAAGAAAAGTTGATTCCTTATTGAATATGAATAGAATGACATTAGCTTCAAATTGAGTGCGTTAAAACCATTAGTGAAAAGGAAATAAGCACAGATTGAAATTAAAACCTGCACAAGGTTTTCTTAACCAAAACCTATCAATTGAATAGAAAGTGATTTCCAGAAGAAAAAATATGCACTTTCCATCAGAGAGAGAAGGAAAGAGAATCACATTGAATAAACATCATAATGCAAAAAAAGGAATTTACAATTTGATCTCTAAGACAGGTCATTTTCAAATCATACTTTACAATCAGTCTTAGAATTGCTGTCCTGCACAAGGTCTTTTATTAGACGAATAATATGATTAACAAGAAGTTACATGGACATCTCTCTCAGAGGATCTAAACATCACATGACAATGAAGACAGACAGAAACCCAATAAAACAGCATTTATTCATGAAAACAAATAAGAAAACTGAAAGATGGAAGACAGCAACACTTTAGTAGTGTCCTAATCAAACCTTATCCTTTCTGATCAACTTGCATCCTGCCACAGGACCAGCAGTCTGGAAAACTTCAGCAAGGAGTTTCTCAGTGACATTTACATGAATATTTCCTACATAGCTAAAATTTATCAAGTTATTAGATCATCCGTGTGTGAAAAAACGAATCCAAACATATATGAGAAAAATGAGGTATGCAACACTAAATGGAACTTTTTCATCTTTGTTAGAAGCCAGACTTCCATCAGCAGAAAGAAAACTATGTTGTACAAATATATTCAAAGTATAAACATGAATGAGAACTCCAGAAAGAAACAAAATAAGGAAACAAATGAAATTGTTCTTACACACTACGGCACGTAGTTGAATCAAAACCAGGAGGCAGATTTCCACTAGGAATCGGCTCCATCTGCAGAAAATAGAATCAGAACACGAATAAAAGAAAAGGTAATATATAAGAGTCCCAAAACAACGAAAAAATTAATCAAAAAGAATTTCAACGAGAAGAGCAAAAGAAATTTGCAATCTAGACACAAAAAAGCAGTAACAAACAAAATGCATCTTTTGAATTAGAAGGACAAAAAAGCAGTAACAACATAATGCATCTTTTGAATTAGAAATGCCTCTAATTCTTCCTGATCGCCACTTTCATTCTCTGCAGTTATTAGTACGTTTTCCTTCAATCATAGGATTATCTTCCGTAGCTTTTGATTTTCCCTTTCTTCTATTTTCAACATTCAAAAGTAACATAAGGATTTAATAAACTTGAACGCTGGATAAACTTTCAATCGACAATAAAATTCCACCGAGTGAACTGACATTTTCAAAAAGAAAAAAAAATCAAAACTTTGTCCAACCCAAAAGAATTACAATAAAAAGTAATGAAAACAAAAGATTGACATAACGAAAAGGAAAAACTGATAATAGAATTAGAAAATCACTTGAGACATGGCAGCAGCAATTACTCCAGGATGGTACATCTGTTGCTGCTGCTGTTGTTGTAGCAATGCTTGTTGCATCAGTAGAGCCTGCTGTTGCTGTTGTCTCATTCTCTGCTGCATTTCCAATAATCTTTTCCTTTTCTATTTATTGCTTTATTTCTATATTATCAAGATACTAATCACCTGAATTCCCTGTTAGATTGTGGAATGATTTAGAAACCAAATTTAAAAAAAAAAAAGTAAAAGGAACAATCGTTGCATCAACGAGAACAATGTAAAACCGAAAGAAAAACTAGATCATAACTCGTTCCTTTTTTCCTTTTCGATTAGCATTATTCCCAATACATCAAAGAAAGACAAACAACACGTTTCTCATTTGCTTTCTTCGAAGAAGAAAAGAGCAAACGAAATCTCATAAACGCCGACGATTTCTTTCGAAGAATCAAAACTCCTAAGAAGAACAACAATAACGTAAGTAAAACACAAAGGATCAAAAGAAACAGAATCAAGAGCACCTGAGTTGCTGCAAGATTAGAATTGCAGAATTCGAACACTCAGAGTCTCTCTCTCTCTGTCTCTGTAGTCTCAAACGTACGTGGATTGTGAAGATTTGTTTTACCTTTTTTATTTTAATTTTCTTTATAATTTTCAGATAAAAACTGGAAATGGGCTTGTGCGGGTTGGTTTCCTCTTCAAAGGCCCAAAAAGCCCAAATAAAATTTATATTTGCAAATATTTTTAATTTTTTTCCTGGTCTGCATTTAGAATTTGAGGGAGATGCAATGGCCATTCCCATCACTTTTTTAAAAACTAAATATATAAAATAACATCTTTTTTTTATTTAAGTCCGAATTCAAGCTTAGATTGATCAAGCCCACACCTACCCTAAGTCCAACTCTTTAGAATAATTGACCTTCGGATTGATCTAAACTTCGACCTAACCCATAAACCGGCCTATTGAAAATACTAGAATATCGACTCATGAGTCAATCTATTGTCATCCCTAAAATTTAGATGAGTAATTTTTTACAAGAAATACTCTTTCTTAATTTTAATAAAAATAAAATAAACTTATCTGTAATATAATTAAATAAGGGGTTTACAGAAAAATTAATTAATTAATTATCCTCTTTCACAAATTCCAACGGAACAAATCACATAACACTATACCCCTTTTGTGAGAATTACAAAAGAATCACTTTCCAAGTTCATGTTTTTGCCTTCCAAAAATGAATGTGTCAAAGCAAAAGTCATCAGGATACCACTGCACCTCCTCCCTACGCGGCGGCGGCCGTGGCCTCCACGGCTTCTTCAACCTTCACTTCTCTCTTCGGTCGGCCGCTTTGCCGTACATTTTTACTGGACAAAAGCTCCAGTGCCTTCTCCATGGTTACATCCTCTGGCTTCATATTCTGCAAAATTCACTCATTTGTAGTACCAGAAGCTGCATTCTGAATATGATTGGAAGAGAATGGCTAAACAAGAAAGTACCTTAGGAACTGAAGCTATCGTGCGTCTATGTCTAATGGAAAACCCAACCCTGGCTAGTTTTATTACCACGGGATGGCCATCCTTTGGATGGTTACCCTAGGTGCACATCCAAGAACATGTTAATTCAACAGAAACAGAATATAGAATGTAAAACAGAACAAAGTATGTAGAGATTGACAAATATACCAATGTAACAGGATAGCGTAGCAACTCGATAGCGTCTTCGAGTGTAATAGCATCCACGGCTTTGATCTGTAAACAACAATTTCATCCACTGTTAGTGCATTGCTGCTCCTGAAAGCAAATTGACCTGAACCAACTTACTGTGAACCAAAAGAGAGAAAGGAATGAGAGACATTCTTTTTAACATACATGGGAAACAGAGGCTCTTTTAGGTGTGTAACCCTTCCTGTCCTCACCAAGCTGAACGTAGAATCCATAAGGGCCACTCTTGAGAAGAATCTAAAATGGAAGAAGAAAGGTTTGATGACATTTAATGCCAACAAAACTTGTCACCGAACAAGAACTTCACAGCTGAAAGGCTACATCAGACGAAAAGAATGTAGAATGAAAGAAACCTTTTCATTAGAAGCCGGATGGAGACCTAGTATTTTCGGTTCCTCGACTGATTTATTGCCTCGAGGAACTTCTTCTTCTTCCTCGTCACCATATAATGACTTAGCAATGTACCTGCAGTTTTATCAAGAATAATCAGAACCAAAAACAACAATCCACAAGGCAAATAAATTATTTAGTTTTAATACAGAAAATGAAAGGAATCTAACTGGAAGTATGAACAAGAGAAAGAGAGACAGAATATTCATTTCACTTCCATAGGAGATCATGGTCATAAAAGTGAAGAAGAATGAATGTCTTGTAACTTTAGTTGAATTAAAATAAGAAAACATCCAGCTAAATATAAGGCATAAAAGAGAAATATATCAATGTTCAAACTCACTTGCACTTTGGATGCTGATCACAGCCTATAAAATAGCCCGCACCAAACCTACTTACTTTGAAGATCAAGGTGCCCTCCATACAACTGAGACAAAGGAAAATCAAACAAGACTTATGGACAGGAAAAAAAGAAAAGAAAAACATAATAGACAGAACTTTTTGTCATATGAACTTGAATATGTATGTAACAACAGAACAATAACTAGAATATGTCGCACGGGACAAAACCAGGTCATGGTTGACACTGAATTCGTGATTTATGGTTATGGGATAAAAATGTCGGAAACCTACAACTACGTGGAGTGTTGATGTATATATGCTACCTTGGGCATGTCCTATTGTGATCAGGCAGTGAACCAAACAAAAAATCACCAAATGTCTTCTCCAGCATCTTCTCCACCTAAAAGGAAAATTTTGACAAAGAACGATCGAATATCAATGACTACAATTAAGGGAATATAATAAACCAGGGAACAAGAACTTTAAGAAAACAAAATATTCTAGTTCCTTCTACAGTTTTTATATGCAATTACAGTTGGTTTTCTGTGGAAAAGTGAAAACAATAAAGGTATCTGCGGTGACAAGAAAAAGAGTGAAATTACAGAATTAGGAACTGGTAACAACAGCCATATTCCATCAACTAGAAAAGTGCAAAACTAACCTTCCCTTTTTCTCCAAGAAAGTAAGTGGACAATTTTGAAATTCATGACATATAGCTTAGCTTTTGGTCTTTGTGAATAATGGAATATTTTTCAATCAAAGCTTTTTTAGAATGTCTTAAGTAAAAGTTCTTAGTAAGAGTGATGTTAAAAGTTTTTAAGCGATAACATTGTGGAAAGCTTAAAGATGGAAAGGCAGCTACCTGATGGATATGGATGCTTTCAGCACGTTTACAATGTGAACTGAATCTTTCCCAATAATCTCTTAGAAGGCCCTTCCATTCAGTTGAGCCCGCAGAAACATTATCGAGCTGTAGAAAGATAGATAAAGAGGAATTCTATAACTACCAGAAAACAAAAGGAGATCTAAAGAAACAACAAAAGAGAAAGAGGAAGGGCTGAGAACACAGAAACAAATAAATTATATTGGAAAGGTAAACAATTAATAAAGCAGCTGAAAGGAAGGAAAAAACTTCTTTCTTGATTGATCAAACAGTATTATCATTTTCGATAGAGGTATAAAGCTCTCAAAGAGGAAAGTGGAACATCAGAATGCAAATTCATAAAATCACCTCACTCTCCATATCTGCAGTAAAACTGTACTCTGTGACCTCTGTAAAATGGTGAGAGAGAAAGGCTGACACCTATTCAACCAAAAAGATGCAAGTAAAAGAGGTTACTTAGGAGTAGCAAATAATCAAACGATACAAAAGTAATCCATTCCCTTTTTTATCCTTTCTGATATTCTTTTCCTTTTCTCTCATTTTGAGGTGATGTAACATAAAGGGAACAATTTTTCAATCACATGTGATTAGTAGATCACAAAATTAATCCAGGATAAACCCGGATAAACTTGAAGAAGTAATAGAAGGTGCTTCTTTAAGAAATCACTAGTACATTGTACTTTTTCACTCAATGTGACCATTAGTGTCTACATCAAGTTATTCAAATTTTTAATGTTTACTTTGTTAGACCTATCTACGTCAGGTTATAAAATCCCTGAGGCTCTCTAAAACTTACGGCCTTTAGTCATACTGGATAGAAAGATGTCTTGTAATGGCTAGTATTGCAATTAGTAACCGGTTAATTTGAAAGATAAAGACCCACATTCTAAACAATTAGTACTCGGTTAATTTGAAAGATAAAGACCCACATTCTAACATTACACTCTGGATAAAAAGAACATTTTGTGATCCGCTTCAAAGTACATCCAACTGTTTATTTACTCAAATTAATTTAATTTAGGTCTTTCATCAGGGACTAATAGAAATGCAGAATAAAGGAAAATTAAATTGTAGCATGCAACATACCATACGACCTCGAAATTCTGGATATAGGACACGGTTTTTTACCGTGACATAGTTTCTATCCTGAGACATGACAACAGAAAAGAACAGAAACCACCAATTAAAATGCGAGAACATTGTACAAATGAAAAACATGTCATGGACAAGAGGAAGGTTTTGTTAACAAGGAACATCTATCATAAACAAAAGATGAAATTCAGCTGCATGAATTACCTGCAGAACTTTCAAAGTGCTGGCATAAGTCGATGGTCTTCCAATCCCAAGTTCTTCCAGCTTCTTAACCTGTTACATACATCAATTGACAAGGTAAGACGAACATCATATTTTGTAACAAATTAGCAGAAAGGAAAAGTGTCCAGACATAATGGCAGTTAGGTACCAATGATCCCTCGGAGTAGCGTGAAGGTGGCTGAGTAAAGTGCTGCATGAGTTCCACATCACTAAGATGTAGTGGATCCCCTGACTACAAACAGGAAAGTTAGACAAGCTACAAGCCAATGCACACCCATCAAAGAAGCCAAGATAGTTCAACAAAAGCAGAAGCTATTTCAAAACTAAGAGGAAGGTGAATATGCTAGACATAAGCGACATGAAGGGTAGCATTATGTCATAAATCCTTGGAAACCACCTAATCTTCACAATTCTAATGAGAATGGCACAATCCTCTATTTTGTCAAATGTAAGCAATAACCATCATAGTTGAGAATACTACCTTTAGAATATTGAGAATTTCAAAAGACCTCTGACGCTCATTCAATTCGTTCTCCCTGGTTCTTATTGCCACAGCTTCAATGTCCTGAAGAACATACGATCATGTAATATAATCCATCTTCATGATATTGACACGTGTTCAAGAAGGGAAATACTACAAGAAACAATTAAAAAACATCAAATATGCAAGTCTGCCATCATACCTCATAAGCTGCCTGGTATCCGAGAAAATCAATTTTTGAGGATGTAGATCTGAAAACGATCAAATTCCCAGCATCTCCAACATCAACTTGCACCTATTTGGAACAGGACAGTGTCACATAAAGCATAGATGACCAGAAATCCGATGCATAAAATTACCAAGATAAAAGAAGAATGGACAAAGTCTAGAAGAAGAGTTTTCCTGGCTAAAACCATGTTTAATGTGTAAGAATAAATACACAAGCTTGAATTGACAAGTCATAAGAGAAGTCACTGAAGAAGTCGACAGACATAATAAAATGAATGAACATGATTGTGAACAACTGGAAGCTCATCAAGCATTATTGGTAGCGATGATTCAGATTCAATGGCACAGCATACAAGCATGATACCAGAATGCCACAGATCTGAAAAAAAATAATATCAATGACCTAAAAAGGAATAGCAAGAACAAATAATTAGGTAACATAGATGAAGACGAGAGCATAAGCCACACTGATCCACAAAGAAAGTATCTGCATAAGCCTACTCATAGTAGCTTGAATCAGATAAAGAGAGAGAAGTTCTTCATTTGCTATTAACATGATCATTTATATCCCAACCTGTTCAATCATAACAGGTTCCATTTGGCATGCCATTGTTCGAGACCAGATAAGAGTGTATAACTTCAAGGCATCTTCATCAAGTACTTTGGCCAGCATTGCTACAAGTAAAATCGATCCAACAGTTTTTGGACTTTACAAGGCCATCTATAAGTTTATATGAAAACATATATAATATCTTTCAGTATCAGTAACTTACATGGCAATAAATGAATATTAGTAGGTCTAATTGCCTCATGGGCCTCTTGAGCATTTTTCACTTTTTTAAAATACTTCCGGACATTCCCTGATGTGAATTCTGTACCATATCTGCACAAGAGTAATTCCCATAAGCAATCAGAAAGACTGCATACCATATAAAGACTTCCGGGGAGTCCCTGATGTGAAAATAGGATAGCGATGAAATGAACCAGCCACATTTACTGGTTCAGATCTCATTGGCAAGCTAGTTTCCCCAGTCCAAATCTGGTTTAAGCTACTATTAAATCAAGTTAGCTTGGGATTTATAATTAGAACCTAGGTCTAATGTTAAAAAGACAGAAAGATGGGGAGAAATCATGGTAAAGGTAGGAGAAAACAAGGGTTCATATAGAACTAAGAGACAGAAGGAGGAAACAGAAACTCGAATTTTGTTAAATTATGAGAAGCACCTTTCAATGACCATAGTGTGTATATCTTTAACAGCTTCGTCAGATATCTGCAAGGGAGACCCAGAAAAGAAAGGTAAAGAGTCAGATAGAAAACCATTAAGGAATCCAAGTTAACCTATAACAAATCTTGAAGCATTTGCTTACTTATTTATTGAAATCACAAAGCAATAAGAGGTTGATGCTAATTGAACTAGAGATACAGGGTAAATTGTGATTAATAAGCTTCCTCTGAAAGTTTTAGGCTCATATTTGTGACCAACTTTATTTTGACATTTAATTTACATTATTATTACTTTCTCATCATTATGAGACAGTAGAAAGAACATTGGCTAATCTCAATAAATTAATCATTTGCATATATGACATTCGTGACAAAATTTCTCATTTAGTCTGAAATATGTTCCATCAATTGTTATACTTCACGCAACCTTTCCAAATCTACATCACATGATAGAAAAAAGTAAAACATATTATAATCAAAGTGCACACAGAATTAATGCAGAGAGTCAATTTTTATGCAGAGAGTCAATTTTGAAGACCAACGTTGTGGACTTAGTCACATGCTTGCTACTATTTTCCAGCATTCTATCAAAAACTGGCACCAGATTATGGCCACCAGCAAGTTGAAGAAATTCTTTTTTCAATATAGTATGAAATGCAAGAAAATATGCGATGAGTAGTAGACAAACAGTAAACCACAATTACATCACAAATAACTAGACAAATTGAACAGAAGATCAAAAGCAAACATAAAAGCGTCCAGCCACATAGCAGCTTGTTGTCCATAAGAATATCAAGTGGCAGGGTAATGCAGGGGATGTCAATTCACCTGAAGTGATACTCACATGTAGTCCATCAGTTCTGTGATATGTTATCAGACCAGTTGCTTTCCTATCTGATAATTGAACCCCTTCATAAAGTTTTTGTGCAAGCTGTATCAATAACATTAATTCAAAAAAAAAACTGAAGTCAATGACTATTTCAACAACTACAGACAAATAAATATATGGTTTCAAAAGTCTAACTGTTAGGTCAAGCTGCTGGTAAATGGAAAACAGAAATGTTTTTTCCTAGCATTAATATCACCTCCAGAATTGTGACCAAAGACAAAAAGAACATGGATTACTAAAGTTTCCTTGTGCTTCCAATTTCAATCAGGGTAGACATAGTAATAGTTCACATTTTAAACGCCAGTAAGCAATAGAATAACTCATTGGTGATACACTAATACATGGACACTGAAGATTGATCTATAGATGGACTGAGCAAGATCAGAAACCAGAAATTCAAAGCAGTGATCATGTTCCCTGTAGTTTCTCAGTAGGTAAAAAATCTATAATGTGGAAAGATAATTTAGTGATGCACAGCATGGCTCCCAAATTGGAAGATTTCAATAAACAGCACAAAGGGGCATTTACAATCAAGCAGAACCATAGAAGTTTAAAATCCAGTAACAAAGTTGCCAGAAATATAGATCCCTCTCCTGGCTAGTAACACTTTATCCTGAAAAAAAGGCATCTTACTATTGCCAAACCATGAAATGCAGTTCCCTTCATCAACACAAGTCCCATGATTATCAAAATTTCAACCCCTCTAATCCTAAAGTACTAGCACTAACACTAGTAATTACATTATACTGATAATGGCTCAGTTTGTCAAAGTACTTGGTCAGCTGGAGGATATTCATATAACTCCAATATACATGGGTTCCCATGCCAAATTCATATCTATAGCCCATAGGATACATCACAGCCCCATCTTCGTTAAAGATCAAAGCATTAGAACTAAAAAAATAACAACTTTAAATACAGTGATACTTTGCTTCGCATGGTAGTTGAAGAGTAAAAGTCATCAAACCTTCATTGTGTATGTCGAGCTAAAATGCAACTTGTTTGCTGCATCCTGCTGGAGTGTTGACGTTATATATGGAGTTGGAGGATTTTTCCTTACTTTGCTTTTCTTAGTCCCAACAACTTCAAAGTTTGCAGCATCAATCTTCTCTTCAATAACCTTTGCCATTTCATGAGAGTTAATCGAGAACTGACTTAACTTTTTAGAATCAAAATGAGTCAAGTGTGCAGTCACTACTTGACTCCATTCCTTTTTTCTTAACTGAGCTTCAATAGTCCAGTACTCCTGCGGTTTAAATTCATCAATCTCCATTTCTCTGTCACATATAAGAGATAGTGCAGCAGATTGGACACGCCCAGCTGACTGGCAACCTGGTAATTTCCTCCATAACAGTGGAGAAATACTAAATCCAATCAAATAATCAAGAGCTCGACGCGCAAGGTAAGCATGAACCAAGTTTACATCAATTTCTCTTGGAGATTGTAGAGCATTTTTGATAGACGTTTCAGTGATTTCATGAAAGACAACTCTTGCTACTGTAACATCTTGTTGTAAGGCATCTTGTTGTCTCAACATCTCAATAATATGCCAAGCAATGGCCTCTCCTTCACGATCAGGATCTGATGCCAGGATAAGATTTTCTGCTCTGGAAAACAAGTTAAAAATTAGTGATAGGACTAAATCTTGCAGCTAAAGAAAAGAAAAGGCAATAAAAGCGAAGAATTTGTAGGGCCTCGCAACAGTGCATAAAATGTTGATGACATAGATATATACAGAAATGAATTAGCCGTTAATCACGCTACATAGGCTCATTGACATAGTTCAAGTTGACTGATGAATCCAAATGAACGGAACAGAGAGCAGACCCGCTTAATGCAACCTTCATGCTCTTAAGATGAGTCCAAGCGGGGGAAGGAACTTCCCAGACCATGCTAAAGTCATCATTTGGCCGTACAGATCCAGATCTTGCAGCCAAATCTCTTACATGACCATAGCTAGCCAAAACTTCATACCTATCACCTAGGTACCCTTGAATAACCTTTGCCTTGGTTGCAGACTCAACCACTACAACTGCTTTTCCAGTCGGGGGGTACAGCGGCTTTAAGGTCCCTTGTCCCACATTTTTCAATTTCCCAATCTGTTGAGGTTCAAGTTTCCCAGATGATCCATTAACTGATTCCCGAGACCTAACCTTTTTACTGGACTTGCCACTTCGCTTCTTGGTTTGAATTTCTTTTAAAGAAACACCATTAGGTACTTCATCAAGTGTGTTCCCAGTTGATTTCTTCTGAAAAACTAGAGTGTTAGCTAAAAAAATCAATCATGAAAATGACTTTACCCTTATTCATCTACAGATTACTGGCTGCTAACCTCCTGTGTCAGACTCTGCTCATTTTCGCTGGTAGTTGCCCTCTTTGATTTAGAAGTACTTCTGGAGGATTTGGCAACTGCGTCAGCCGCTAAAGTAATAGAGTGGGGCTGCAATTTGTTACTTTTTCCTTTTTTTGATTGCTTCTTCGTCCTTCCTTTGGGCTTAGAATTTGATTTAACATCGGTAACAGAAGTTGAAACTATTGATTCCTGCTCCACATTTTCTTCCATCTGCTGCTCACTCGAGATCACAGCCTCAACACTGTTCAAGGTTGACGTGCTTGAATTGGCAATCCCATCTTGTCCACGAACAGCCAAGGGTTTTGCATTCTTTGAACCTTTTCCATTGGAAACCAAGCTTCCCTCGTTCCTAGTTACACTTGAGACTTGACAAAAATGCCTCTTAGCAAAAGCCAAATAACCAACTGAATTCGATGCCATACCATCATTCAAAGACCAATAAATCATCGCATTCCCAGGTGTTGCAAGGCAACGAAGGATTGATACAGACCTGGATGCAGTATCTAGGCGACGGGGAACAGATGAATGACTGATGGAGACTTCCCTTGACTTCAGTTGGGGGCATTTTACGCGTCTATGACATGAAGTCAATGATGAAGAAGATGGAAATAAACAGTTTGGTTGACCCTGAAGCGTCCTATAGTGTAACTGAAACATCCAAATGCCATGAAACCAATCATTTAGCTCACATTATACAAATGCCCTTGAATAAAACATATGTGAACTTGACAGCAATACCATAAGTAATTAAGTTCTATCAAGGTTCAGATAACGAGACGTTAACCATACGAAAAAAAAAGTAAAGGGTATAAATGAACTTCAATTATCTGCCATGCCTATCAAGCTCTGAGGCTGTATCCGTAGAGAGCATACCTTAGCCATGAATGGATAGAGACGCAGAGCAGAAGCAGAAGCAGCAGCAGCAGAAGAAGAAGAGGAGGAGGAAGTAGGGAGCATTAAAAGGCTCCTCTGCATTTTACAGAACGACCAAGCTATGCTTAATGTTAAGAACAGAGAAGACGAAGACAGGTTCGGGAAATTGGTAGCCTGGAGTGAGCAGAGCAGAGCAGGTGGAGGAGATAGGGGGCATGAAGGCGGCTTTGAGGCTTTGCTTGGGTTTTGTGTTTTGTTCTTTTCACCTTCGGTCCTGGCCCATGCAGATAGATTACTTGCTTAAATTAATATGAGTCTTGGGCTTCTAATAATTTTTTTAATTAAAATTTTATTTTATTATATAATTAGGGATGTTAATGGACAGGAGCGAAAGGTATAAATTTAGATTAAACCCAAAACTCATGAACTAAATTTAGTTTTAAAATATTTAAAAAAAATTCGAGTTATATTTTATTTATTTATTTATTGTAATTTATTTACATAATTATTTAGCGTGTCTGTTTTACTTGTTTACTCTTTCACCTACATCATTATTTTATTATTACATCTGCATGTGGATCTACTGAAAATAATCTCTCTACTATAAAGAGTAAGGCTATATACTATTAGACCTCTCTGAACCCTACTTTATTATAGAACTTCAGACTGAGTGTGATGAAGATGATGACTCATGAACTAAGCTCAAATCGAGTTTTAATGATTAGAATTTCATTAAATTTAAACTAAATTTAATTAATTTTTAATTTAAAATTTGAAAAAGATCTTAAAATTATAAATCACTAATATTTATAATAAATTAATTTGTCAAAATAAAAGTATAATATATCAAAACAATAAATTATAATTTATAATTTTTATTTAATTCTTAAAAATTTTAATTAAGTGTTAAAAAGCTAAGAATAAAATAATATAAAAATTAAAATGCAACAAAAACGATGCTGATTAAGTAAAAATTCTGTTAAACATAGAGTATACAGTGTAAAGAGACTATTTTTAAATGACCAACAAAAATTAAAAAAGCAATTTTTAATAATTTAAATATACATTATTAATTTAATAAAATATTAACAAAAAATAATTTAAAATAAAAAATTAGAAAAGAAACTGAGACTTTAAATTTGGTTTTCCTTGTAAATCGATCAAAATCCGTGTCATGTCATCTATCATTAATTAATTATAAAGAAAGTTTGGAAAAGGAAATTATATACAGCTGAGAGAAGAAGACCACGCGCTCGGACATGTACACGGAAACTTCAGGACAAGACAAGCCTCCATGAAAGTTGAAATTTATGTGGACACGTGTTAGTGTAAAGAAGCGAGTATTGTTCAAACGGAGGTATGTCGCGTGAAACTGACATCAGTCACAATATGAACGAGGCTCCGTTAGAAAAGTAAATTGAGAAGCGAAGACCTCTCTCTGTCTCTCATCTCTGGTCTATGGTCTCACAGTCTTCACTTTGGTCGTTGTTAGTGCTCTATTGTTCTTCTTCATGTGTTTGTATACTCACCATCTATTGTTGATTGATTTTCTGTTTCGTTTCGTTTTGTTTTCTCAATTGCTTCTTGTAGTTGACTAGTTGTTGCTCTATTTACCAGGTCTTCGATTTTATTCCCTTTATTTTACTTCTTTCATGGTCTAATTTGAGTGATCATATGCTCTACCGCGCGTTATTACCCTTTTTTTAGCTGGTTTAACATATTATCTTTTGCAAATGAAGTCTTTTGCTAGGGCAACTGGGTCTTCCGATTCTTTGGCGCTCCTAATTGCCTGATCTATTTCTGTATCTGTGAAATTTTTGGCTTTGAAACGTTGAAAGCTTTTAGCTTTGACGTGTTTTGCTCAAAAAATTTCTGGGAAACGTGGAGTGTGTGTGAAAAGTTGATAATTGGATCTTGGGGTTGATGTAATTGTAATACTTCTTTGAGCTTTGGTCATCTTGGTTGATGTGGACGCTTAGGGCTTGGTCTTTTGTGCTATATTCTGAGCTTGTGGATCTCTTACTTTAGGGTTTTTCATGCGTTTGTTTGATTACAGAGTACAAGGGAAGTTACCCTCTTGTGGTTGTTCAAACGAGTTCTGAGAGTGTCAAATCGAGATAACTGCACCTCTTATTTATTGCAAAGGTATAAAGAACATATATATTTGCTCATTTGTTTGATATATTTCTACTTATGGCTCCTGATTGTTTCTTGGTCCTTCTTTTTAGGCCAGCTGGAGATGGAAATGATAGGTTGGTGACCCTTTCCGATATTTCGGGTATAACAGACTGAAAGACAATCCTAACCAAACACTTGGTAGAATTTCCAAACTTTTAGCATAAACGCTTCACGTCCGTTTAATCAATCCTTAGTAAATTAAGATCTTGGTTTATATTTGGACAACTATTGTGACACGTTGCACACTCTGGCAAACGGCTATTAAATATGCAATAGCTTAAGTTTGCTAAACCTTTTAACAACTGTTACTTATTAAATGCCACAAAATATTTTTAGAACTTGGTAGTTCCAAGTGGCTTGACTTGACCACATTCTGAATAAGTTACTTATAGTGGACTCAATGTGAATCGTGATCTTAGAACTGCACTATGTTGTTGGTTGCTTTCCTTTGCATCGCTGAGTAATAATGCTTGCTATTGATTGACCTTATTTTGCTTTGAGATCCTGAATTTTATTCCCCTATTTCAATTTCCAATTCTTAGTAACTATAAGCCTCTGTTTGACCAAACAAAATCAAGTAAAATACCTAGTGGAGGATCATTACCTATTGTTCATATTTCACTTTTTACTGGTTGCAATTTAATCACTTTGTGGTTGTTGGTTTTAGAGCACATGCATTGAAGACGTTGATTCATCAATGATTTTGAGGAATTTCCGATAAGAAGAATATTGTGCTTTCATTTTGACGTTGAAGAGTTGCATTCATGATTGGAAAAATGGTGGAAGGGCCAAAAATTACTGCATTTATGGGTGGAAATAACAACAATGATAATAATTACTATGATTTTACTCAAGGGTTTTACCAGAAACTTGGAGAAGGTACGAACATGTCTATTGACAGCATGCAAACAAGCAATGCTGGTGGCTCTGTTTCAATGTCAGTTGACAACAGTAGTGTGGGGTCCAATGATTCTTTAACGCACATTCTAAGCCATCCAGGTTTGAAACCAGTTCACAACTACAGTGTAGGTCAGAGTGTTTTTCGGCCAGGGAACGTCACCCGTGCTCTAAATGATGATGCCTTAGCACAAGCATTGATGGATAGTAGATATCCAACTGAGGGGCTGCAGAATTACGATGAGTGGACAATTGACTTGAGAAAGCTTAACATTGGGACTGCTTTTGCTCAAGGTGCATTTGGAAAGTTGTACAGAGGTACATACAGTGGGGAGGACGTTGCAATAAAGTTGTTAGAGAGACCAGAAAATAGCCCTGAGAGAGCCCAGGTGATGGAGCAGCAGTTTCAACAGGAAGTCATGATGTTGGCTACACTGAAGCACCCAAACATTGTGCGCTTCATAGGTGCATGCCGTAAACCCTTGGTTTGGTGTATCGTGACGGAGTATGCAAAGGGAGGTTCTGTTCGGCAGTTTCTGACAAAGAGATCAAATAGGGCGGTGCCACTGAAATTGGCAGTCAAGCAGGCTCTAGATGTTGCCCGGGGCATGGCTTATGTCCATGGACTTGGTTTTATACACAGAGATTTGAAGTCGGATAACCTTTTGATTTCTGGTGATAAGTCAATCAAGATTGCTGATTTTGGAGTTGCAAGAATTGAGGTGCAGACTGAGGGGATGACACCTGAAACAGGAACATATCGTTGGATGGCTCCGTAAGTCTTTAGACACTTCATATATTGAAGGTTCCTATTCCTGTTTTCCAGCCATGCATCTGTAGAAGCCTCTTTATTTTGCTTCCAGATGCTGCTTAGGCGAGGTCTTTATTTTAGAATGTTACTAATTGTAACTATTTCCATTACTAAATTGACACCATTGCTTATTTCTAAGAGTATTCTGGTTGTAGGCATTATAATCACAGCTTTGAGCCAGATCAGAATTCAGCCACGAGAAAAAGAGATTTTAAACACTTATTCAGATAATGGCTGTTTTTTGCTTATTTTTCTTTTGGAGTTGGTGGAAATGGCATGTGATGCATATTGCATATCATAAATGTCGTGCATGCATAAAAAGCTTAAGCTTTAATAAAGTTTACAACTCGTTCCACATGTTAATCTTTTTATGCATGCAAGATGTTTGACTTATTTTGAATTGTTGATTGTAGTGTTCTTGTATCTATTGCCAGGATTAAACAACACATTTGCTTTTTGGTGCCCATTCACCCACCTATTTACTTTTACCCCTTATAGATTTCCATCCATATAACCATTGAGTGCTCCAAAAAGTTACTCTTCCTTTTGAGTCAGTGTAGTAGTAGGTAACAACATTTCAGTCTGAAAACTCTCTCTCCCTCTCTCTCCATTGTAGCTGGATCATGGGTTTCCTAACATTATTAATTTTAGTAGTTTGCATTTTTTTATTCACTTTCTATCTTTTCGAAAATGTAATTTATTGTATGTTCATTGTGCAATGTGGACATTAGTGGCTTGTACCACGCTAAATCTGTTATTATGCCTGCATTATTGTGGCAGTTAATTCGTCTGAAGTAGAAAGATTTTCCTTTGTTTGCTCTTGTTCAGTTGACTGACTCCCATTTCCCCTCATCCATATGGGGTATCACTGCTTTTTACATGCTCCATAAGATGTCCATTTGGAATACATATTTATGAGGGCCTGCAACATACAAGCCATGTTTCGAGTTTAATGTTTTTTTCTCTGATTGAATCTGGTTCCTTGTGCCATTATTCATCTTTCAGCTTGATGAGTTGTTTGTTTGGTTAGTTGATTTGATTGCCTGGTTCTGGATGTAATTTTTATTCTGTTCTATTTTATTCTTCTTTTGCATATAACCTCTTTTCTTCAAGGGAAATATGTTAACTTTGGAGGTAGTGCTGCTCCTTGTTTTAGGTGGTTCTATTGTCATGGACACAATTTTCAGAGTTCACTTAAATCCTAATTGAATTAGTCTCCTTACATGGAGTTCTACTGATATTTCCTTGAATCGTAGTGGAACGGGTGCTTGTGATCTTACCTTTATTGTTTGATTTGCCCATTAATGCAGAGAGATGATTCAGCATAGGCCTTACACACAGAAGGTGGATGTATATAGCTTTGGGATTGTTCTTTGGGAACTCATAACAGGTTTGGTTCCCTTTCATAACATGACAGCCGTGCAGGCTGCATTTGCTGTGGTGAACAAGGGTGTAAGGCCAGTAATCCCAATCGATTGTCTTCCTGTGCTAAGTGACATCATGACCCGCTGTTGGGATGGCAATTCTGAAGTTCGTCCTCCCTTTACTGAGATTGTCAGGATGCTTGAGAATGCTGAAACTGAAATCATGACCACTGTGCGCAAGGCACGATTTAGGTGCTGTTTGACCCAACCTATGACAGTTGACTGAACCAGAAATGTGAGACTGAAAAGATGGTAAACAGGATACAAAAGTTTGAATTAACAGTATGAACTTCAGTCATATGTTTGTGTATGTATCAGTATGTTTTTTACTTTTCTTTTTTCTAAAATTTACCAGATAGGGAAAATTTAACCATTTAGACTGCTTGCTTCTGGCTTTTGGTTTTGATTTCAATTGTACTGAGATAGCAATGCCAGGGCCCAGTTTCCTTGGTTCTAGCAGGGTGGGGGTACTCATGTATCTTCCCTCTTTCGCTATACATATGAAACCTTCTGTTCACATTGCTCTTGAATGTTCTCGTTTCTCATATAACAATGCAGGTTCTCTATTTATTATTTTATTGATGTCCTACTTGCTATTGTGATTTATTATTGGCTGGCCAGTTGCCACCATTGAGAGCCAAGAAAGCTTGAGTTGCTTTTGCTGAAAGATTGTTGAAAGATGTGGGAGATTGGCAATCTCAGATGTTTCAGGAGAGTATGGTCCCACCATAGTTGGGGGAAAAGGGAAGGAGTTTATCCTCCAAATGGAAGATGATCGTCTTAACTATGATTTGAAAATAAATGTACCCTGCTCTCTAAAAAAGTTGACTATGTGGAGATATTCAGTATTTTTGTGCTGGTGTTTTGTCGTACATTCATGGAGAGTAAAAAGGAAATGTTCAAAGAAACGATGTATTGACCTTGTCGGGTTTGATCCCACTTCCTGAAACGTTAAACCTGGTGCGTCCATGAATGCCTGGATGTGATTATTAGTCTGCCTCTTTTTTTCTTTTTTTAAGGGAAAAACAATGAAGAAAATTACAAAGTGAGTTTCCGAAAACATAATCTGGACATATCTTCTAGAAGGAGTAAATGACACCAATAAAAATGACACCTATAAGTGTAGTTTTTTTTTTTTGAGGGATATAAGTGTAATAGTTAAATAATAGATGCTTAATATCCATTGCGTTGTTTAAGTCACGAGACCATCAATCTCACAGGTAAAAGGGCCTCATGATTGCTTTGGGACAATTGATTCTACCTGGAGTCTCCCTTTCTACATGCTTGGTACTTTCATGAATCAATTAGTCAAAAAAAATAACAAAGCTCTCTAAAGCTGATGAATCAAGAGGTGGTTTGTTCTTTGGAATATTTCGCTCTGTATGTTTGAGAAGGCTTGAACTTGAACCATTTAGGTTTAAGGGTTAGGAATGTAGCCATGGTCACTTAAAATGAAGAAACGGAGGAAACTCAGGGTGAGTAGGAATCTGCTCATCACTTGGAGCAAGAATTTGATATGCAATTGCATCGAATAAATGAAACAAAAATGATTAATTACATTATCAGGGCAGCTGAAAATAGTAGTCTCAGGAATTTAAAAGTCAAAACCATTGCCAAGCAACTCATCATCACTGCCAAAAGATTCAAGAATCTGACTATCATCTTCATCCTCACCCTCGGTAACAATCTCCAATATCCCACCCCCTCCATCAAAGTCTACATCATCCATTACGAAGTCCCCATCCTCATCATCATCAAGCTCACCTTCACCATCGTCATCCTCATCACTGCTCAAATCATCTCCATCACTGTCATCATCCACATCAAGTTCTGCACCCAATATGGGATCCACATCAGCATCATCTTCATCATCTTCCTCATCTTCCTCGCTCTCAGCAACATCAGGGTCAGAGTCATCATCAGTTGGTCTCCGTCTACCAATCTCATAAACCCTAGCTGATGAAAACACCTCTTCTTGATCATCCATTGTTATTAATCCAAGGAGTGAATCAGTTGGCTCAGTTGCAAAATCAAGGACACATCGATCTACCCGTATAGTGGCAATTTCAGAGTAATTTATAGCATCTACTGTTCGGAATGCATCAAATAAGGGGTGCTTTGCTCGACGGTTATGAATTGCTGACATGACATCATCAAGGTTTCTCCTCAGGATGGCATAAATTACATCCCCACGAGCATTAAATTTTATTGATGTTTGATCTAATGAAGGAACACTTCGAAGCAGTCTAAATTTTCGAAGATCCCACACCTCAGAGTTTATAATCACCTGAGTACAAAAGTTGGCCATTAGTCACATGTTCAGGAGAGAAAAGAAAGCTCTTAATAGGTTAAACTACAGATAAGACTACACGAGCCAAATTCATGATAACGTTTTCTTTTCTTTTTTAGAACATTTGACCTTATGCTCATTGGCTCGTATTAAAAATCAAATATATCCACCATATTGGAAATATTAGGCATTGCTCGAACACAAAAAAAGGTTTATGCAATCAAATCATAGGAAAGAAACAGTATCTTTTCTCCAATGAGCAACTTGTTTACCAACTTTATTATTTACAATGTTATAATACCACTCCTTGAATCATATTTTTTACTGCACACTTTTTCCTAAATTATGGAAAGGGATAAACATCTGATAGAAAAAATATCACTTTCTAACAAAAGGAGAAGCCTGATTGGCTAAATAGGGGCCATCATTTAGCATACCTCATTTCCTGAAGGATGGAAGCCACCACCTCCATAATCAGTAAATTGGTCAAATCGATGAACTGGATCAGGTTGTCGCCTGTCCCATAAGATCCCATTCCACAGCAGCATTGTGTCTAAAGGATTAAAGTGTATTGGGGAATACAAATGTCCCCGTCCTGTAGAATTTGAAATTGTATCTGATAGCGATGATTCCACATTATAGGTCTGAAGATCATAGAGAAGAATTTCTCGTCTAGCTGGCTCTGCACTCAGGGCTGCAAATATATTCCCAGAATTGCTAAACCTTGCAGCCTTCAAGCCACCAAATGAATGTGCAGGACCACCTGAGATTGAAGAGGCATCCCACAAGCACACAGTTTGGGCTGTTGAAGACAGCAGCAGTTGTGTTTTGTTAGCAAGGCATGATTGAACATGAGTCACAGGTGACTGGTGGTGTGTGCTGCTCTCCACCACATTGCTGCTGTTGGAAAAGAAAATTTTTAGCTCTCCAGAGTGACTACCAACCGCAATGTGAGATGAATCCTCAAGAAAAGCTATACATGTTAAAAGAGCACCAGCATCATCCCTGCAAGTTCTCCAGGGCCTAAATCTACTGTATACAAATTGTCGATCCCTTCGATTCCCATGAACCCCTCCATAGATGCTTCTAAACTCACGTGTACCAAGCCTAGCCGTTACATTTGATGGGGCATCAAGGCTCCTTTTCGGCTCAGGACATATATGTGGATGTAAGAGAGAGAGTGGTGGTAGAGTGGTTATAGGTGCTGGGCATTGGCGATGTTGATGCTTCAAATACTGAACAACGATGTTGTCTAAAGTTAACCGCTCTGTATTGCTGGGCTGGTGATCATTTAACACAAGGTGGCTGGAGTTACCACATTGAAACTCATCTGCATCTACCGTACAACTTGGTGTCAAACGACCATGTAGATCTTTGACATTAGAACTAGGTGTAGAAAATCCAGTAGCATCACTAAGTAAACTATTCCTGTGTGAGTTATTCGGAGTCAAGAATGGTGGAGAACGAAATCCCGTCTCACCAGCATTAAGTCTCTTCCCTGATGATGCAAGCCCAACGTCTTTCAATTCTGATAACTTCCTTTTCATGGGCAATACAATAGGAGTCTTACATAGAGATTCTGCATCATGATTGCTTTTCGTCAAGGATTCTGAGGGAGTTTCTGAAGCACTGACAGGTGCAGCAGATTTTCTAGAACTACTATGGACCTTCAAAGACTGTTGATTTGACTCTTGACACTGAGGCTGATTTCTTGTTTGTAGACCCAAAGATGGAGAGAAAAGAAGGGGTCTTTTCTTTGAAGACAGAGATGAATCACGCTTCAAGCTTGAATCCTCGGAATGAGCAGCTATTGCCTTTGATTTGTCTAGAAGAAATCCACCCGGAGTTCTACTGAAGGGCCACTGAATGAGTGTTGAAGAGTTTTCTTGTGTAGGAGTTTGGTTCACAAGAGATGATGGGGCTGCCAATGATGGTAAAGGTGTCAACTGAGCCTCTTTGAGCAGTGTGGCAGCAGCTGCAGTCAAACCAGATGCCTGGAGATGTTCATGTATAAGCAGTAAAAGTTCCCTGGTACAAGCACAAGGAAGAGTAAAAGGTCAAAAGGGAAGCAATTAATAAATATCACACCTACTCTGTTTAGTATCAGAGTACCTAGAATGGTAAGTGATGGGAGTTGCAGCAGCTATTGCTGCTCTCTCAATGCGTTTCAGAGTTGGGGTAGCAGCATCCTTGGCTGCTAATGTACTGGCACGCCCTGAGTTGGTTACAATCTGAAACAAGTATAAATGGCTCACTACCAATTGTTACAAAGTGGTAGTTGACCTAAACCTTGAGGGAACCTAACAATCTCCATAAAACTGGAAGCAAAGGAGGAAATAATTTAAACAGTAAAAGCAATGGAGTTTAGTATCCATTTTATAATTACTTTCTTCCCCTGAAATATTAGACCGTACCATTATAAATACTATGGAAGTTCCATTCAAGCCCTACAGAAGTCTCATACCACCATACTAGTGGCTAATTTGTATGTAAGAATACCACAGTTCTAAAGGCAGCAATAATGGTTAGCATAATCAATTTAGTAATAAGAATAAGATGCATTGGTAAATATACCAAATATGAGCAAGAAAACAAGAACTAAATAAATTAAGAGAAGCATTAGGAACTAAGGAGGATAACTAAGAACAGGTCAAGCTGTAAGGAAGTACATGTCCGAGATCAACTAACCACCCATCTGTTTGTTTAAATCCCTCCACCCCTACTCATTAATAGAGAGCAGTTTTTCTTAATACAAAACAGAATGTAAACTTGGAATGATCAAAACACAAATGAAGTTTCACAAAACTCATAAATCAACCACTACAAATCACGGAATTCAAACATCCATAAGAGGCAGATACAATTACCGCAATTAGTTCAATGGCTCCCTGTGCAAGTTCATTTTGCCATCTGCCTTGTTCAGTTCCAGGCGCTTGGCTACCTGAATCACGAATAAGCTCTGACAGCTTTTTCCCAACCTAAACAGTTAAGGAAAGTTTTTTCAACGAGAAATTACAAAATTGTTTGACAAATTCCTATCATTAAAAAATTATATTTCTATCATCATATCATCTATGTAAGCAGTAACGGGAATATTATATTTCATCCAATGGCCTACAACATATTGAGAACAATAATGACTATGGGAGCCACCTCCTGAATTTTAACTCAGTCTCAATTTTAAAGCATATGAAGCTTTACCTGAAGTTTGGTTAATATGTGAGCAATTGCATCATCTCTGGCTAAACCAAGTAGTACTCGACATGTAAGAGCACGAATACAATCAAGTGCAACGGGAGGTGAGTATGCACGGGGCTGGAGAAGATGGAGGAGAACCTTTATGCCATTGTTGGCACGAACAGCCTCCCTCGCTTGACAATATCCTTGTTCCATTTGTGCAGCAAGGCCAGCGCACCCTGCTCCAGGACCTAGAGATATTCTTCTATCTCCAACTAAACCAGAAGTCCCAGGAACAGCCACTTGTGATGTACCAGTGGATCGTGCAGCAAAAACAGCAGCCATACTTCGATCAACAGAAACAGCAGCATTTGAAGACTGACCATTAATGGACTGTTGGCCTTGTAGAAGCAAAGATGGTCTGTTGCTGATAGAAGGTGGGGGGCAAACAAGATTGATCAGCACATTCAGTGCTGGCTGTATAATCTGTAAGCATTCGACAATAATTACACAACTCAAAGCCAATCAAACTCCGATACCACGTAACAAAATTACTATCTGACATCTCTGAAAAGTTGCAATGATATCCAAGATATTCTTGAATATGAAAAAATAACATGATATAGAAAAAAGAAAACAATTGCAGAAAGTGATTTCACCTCAGGATCCACGTAATTACTGGCAATATTTGCAGCATCTAAAATGACAGCTATACCAACTAGATTGTTGCTTAATGTGGCATTAACGATCATCCTGCGGCTTTCATTAACCAACGTAACAATGTGCAGCACACCGAGTGCATATTGAAGCAAGTCATGCAAGTAACGGTCAACAGGTGGGGCCTACAAATATTCAGCAAAATCGATAATCTGAAAGTAGAGGCAAGTAAAACAATAAATAACATCTGAAATGAATGTATCTAACCTGACACAATTTCAACAAGGTAACATGCCCGTTTATGCCTAAGAATCTATCGACAGCAGGAAAGCGCGCCCTCACGAATGCAGGACCCAGTTTTCGATCCTTCTGCAGCTGCAAAAAGATGGCATCCATAGCCTCATTGCTTATATCAAGAGGCTTGTATGCTGCCCTTGCACTTGAGATATTCCTAGCCAAACTTCGGTTAATTTTATTGGGACGAAGGGAATCAACAAGTAAAAGAAGATGAGCTCTGAAATATTGCCGCAAAGCAACACAGGTATGAAAGGTAATCTGCTTCTCAGAAGATGTCAAAGCTTCTGCTTGTGGATGATTGTTATGAAGAGTTGTTGAGTTAGATAGGTTTAATGCACTTGAATTAAAGCCAGATCTTACAGATGCTGCATTGTTTAAAAGAGCCATTAACTTAAGTAGACCATCCTGAGCATCAAAAGCATCAATAACAGCTCTAAAAACAAACGCATTGCTGAAAAACAATGCTGCATTTTTCCTGGCTTGCTCCTGAGAGCACTCGAGAAGTTGAATTGCTAACTCAACAACCTGGTATACAATATCTGCAGGAAGGGCACATACACGTTCCATTATCCCCTGCACCAATACCCTATAAAGTAAGATGCCATATATGCAAGTTGAAAGTAAATAATATACAAGAAAAGATAAACATTGGTAACAAAACATTAATGCTCTATTGCCTGAAGAGAACCAATAGTAAACAAGCATGACGAAAGTCCAAAGAAAGTCCTGTCAGCTCTAGGGACAGCAAGCAATTTCTGTACACCACCCCGATCCACAAACAACGCAGCGAATTTGCGGTGTGCCGCCAAAGCACAGATAAGCTTCATCACATCAGGTAAAAGTATTGCAACCTCAGACGATTCACTATTTTTAGAACTGTGCTGCAATAAGGTAAGACATACATCTACCCCCCTTTCATGCAGGACAGGGCCAAGTACTTCCACATATTCCCCTAGAATCTCAAGGCACTGAATGCAATATTTTTCCCTCAACTGAGCCAGAGATTCAAAATCAGGGAGAAAAAAGTCTATAGCATCCTCAGTCACTACTGTTTGTGTAGCACTAACATTCACTGGATCATCATTGGTGTTAATCAGGCTCCTATCAAAACACCAAAGATTGTTTGCAATTAATCATCCATCCTGTAACCCAAATTCAAAAGAAAGAAGTAAAGAAAAAAAAACCTAGAAACTTCTATTGTTTTAGCAGCATCAATGACAGTAGATGCAGCTTGGGAAGCAGCCAAAACTGCAGCTTCTTCATTGTTGGTTGATTTGAATTCCTGAGAACATAAACTTGAGAATTAGGAATAAACAGAACAGAAATCATCCAAGAAAATATCGTTCAAATTAAAAAGCAGAAGCAAAGGGAGTAATTGTGAAAACCTCTAACGCAGCACTCTTAACAACCTCGGCAGCTGCATCACAAACTGCTTTAATGGCTTCTAGAGGAGCATTTACTGTTCTAGCTTCAGTTTCAGCAGCGGTAACTGCTTTCTTTACTAAATCAGATATATCTTTGGTCCCAACTCTGCATTCTTGAAAGCAAACATCACCATCCTCCCTCTTCCTAAATATACCATCAAAGTTTACTTTTCCTGAAGCTTTACTTGCATCCAGTACTTGTTTCACATCTAAAGTTTTGGTCAAGTTCCTTTCTCTACAGCTCCGTCCCTGCCCTGATTGACTACCAGACCCTGGACATGTCAAAGCTTGCTCATTTTCTGGTGCTGCATCATTAGTCCTCCCCTTCTCTCTGATTCTTGCCAATCCACGAGATGCCCTACGCCTTGTTGAATCATCTCTCCCACTTTCATCAACATCTCCGACCTTTGTCTTACCATCACCAAGTAGGTCTATACCACGCCCTCGGTCCCCATCATCAGGTTTTACCTCACAACCATTGATCCCTTCAACTAACCCATCGGGTAGTTCTCCACCATTAACCCAGTAAGTTTCTTCTGATTCTTGCATACCAATGATTGTTTCTGGATCCCTTTCATAATTTGGATCATCTATAGACCTCTTGTCAGTTATCCTCAGAGTATCTACATGAGTCGGCTCCAGAAACTGGCGTACCCTTGCCCTCCCTTCTTCTCTCCCTCTTATAGCAGAAGTAGATGCACTCTTCCCCTCCATAACATGGCCAGCATCTTTATGACTTGCAGTAGTCTCACCAATGACACGCACTCGAAGAAAGTGCATAAGCTTTCTAGACAAGCCAGACGTCAGCACATCCTCAACTACTTGACCACCACTGATAGTTGAGAACAGTTTTTATGCATTAGACAAAGAAACCAATAATGACAAATAAAGAAAGCATACAAGGACATGCAAGAACTGGAAAAAAGCTATATCTCAATGTTCATACCCTGCCAAACAAACAGCAAGAAGGCCAGTGGAGTATGTCCTCAACATCTCAGAATCTGAGGCCTCTCTTTTCCCCATATCATGCTTCCAGCTGCAATTTTCCAAAGTCTCATCCATCACCCATCGTTTAATGTTCTCCATCACAGGTTCTTCAAACACATGAGGGTACTGAAAACCCCATATAAATTCATCAATCAAAGAAATTCAAACAGTAGCAAGCAGTAAAATGAAACTAAATCAAGTAATAGCAAGGAAAACATGAACATACAACCCATGTTAGTGAGCAGCTCATAAGAAGCCTTGCAGCGGCTGCCTGGACAGAGGTTGAATATCTTGCTTCGGACAAGAACTTTGAAGATATTAACTCAAAGAACTCGTCATTTTCCTGAAAGAAAATGTGTGAGACAAAGAACTTTAGAATTTTGTACGCCCTATTTAGAAAATGAAGCTATCAAAACAAGGTGCATGAAGTTGCTACAGGAAAAGAGGGGGAAAAAAGGAGAACACTAATACCCAGGAATCGAGCTTATAAAATCAAGTAAAGAATGCATACTCGAACTAAGTTTCCCAGCCGTCCAATGTAATGTGAAGCACGACTGCTGTGAAAAGTAGAATGACCATTGTCTCTCATGTACCTGCACATAAAATAGGTATAAAAAATTTCTAATGGTGCATTGCAATATCATCATGCACTGAAGTTTACAAGTGCAACAAACAAACAAGTACTCAAAACCAACATTAAGACTTCCAAAATCCTAACTAGCAAAGACAAACAAAATTGTTTGGGTTAGCATACAACCATTAAAGTAAACAAGGGTAACATAATAGTTGATCCACAGCATACCGCCCTTCTTTTTTGCAGCCAGTCAATGGCCAAGAGCAGGATACTGCAACTTTAACATAGGAAACTTTGCTGCTGCATTAATGAATTAACAAGAAGGTTTTCCTTCCCAACTATTCAGTAATTTGACACTTTGACATATACAAAGTGCCAACAGGTACCATATACTAACATAGCAAAATCTGCTGCTGCAATAATGAATTAACAAGAAAGTTTTTGCTCCCAACTATTCAGAAATGTGACAATTTGGCATATACAAAGAGTATCAGATACTAATTGTTAGAGAAATTAATCAAAATTGCTTGCATTCTCACTTGCCCAGTTATTTTCTTCTGCACTAGCCATAAAACATACCCAAATATAAAAAGCACCATATCGTGACCCAAAATGCCATCAGACTTTGTTGATATAAGGCACCATCAAGAAATACAAGAAGGTATACAACTCCAATAGTCAGAAAATTCCACCTACGTTCCTCATCATGCTAAAATTACAAACTTGTGATTATTAAGTCCAAATCATCAAAAAGGTGTAATAAATTAAAGACGTTGTGAATTGACCTTCATTCCAGTTCAACTGCATGTATATTTCATCCGGAAAATGTTACAAGGTAGAATTAGTCTGTATGCTTTTTTCATAAGCTTCAATACACAAGCATGATTTTAAAATTCCTTGACGTATCATGACCCAATTGTAATGCATTAAAAACAATAAAAATTTGAGTTTTGGTGCACAGTTCAATCAGGGGCAATAAAATGTTTTTAGGATGGAAATATGACCGCCAAAAGAGATGCAATGTACTACGACATAATATGCATGCACATACTGATATGATAGTATAGTCATGCACAAAGCTAAGCAAGACGAAAGCAAATCCCTGAGCCAGGAAACTAAATTAAGCAGAATATAACAATTTCAATAAATTTTAACAAAACAAAGGCGGAAATCTTTTTACAAGTCCTGGACATGCAAACTTAAATTCAGACTCTAGTTCATCGTGTATAAAAATAAACAAAAGCAATTTTTGCCCTGGCAGGACAAAGAAAGGACAAAAAGTAAAAACAGTTATTTCTCCAAAAAGATGCAATTAAAAAGATGCATACGAACTTAGGAAATGAAATGTTTATGAACCAACAACTGTGATAAAAATTTAAAAAGAAGTGGGAGAGAATTCAGAAATAAGCATAATGGGTGGAAGATATACAGACGAAACGATTACACTGAAAACCCCAATCCATGGCCAACCATTTTAAAAACTAAGAGACCCTTATTTTGAACTTGGAAGAAGTATCGCAACAATTAATGGAGATATCCAATGACATCATAATTTTAACACTCATACATCATACATATTCAACATTCTCACATTACTCACAAAAGCACACACATGGATATGCATGCAAAAGCCGAAGTAAGACCACAATCTGAGCAACTAGCGAACGACTACAAGATCATTTCTTTAGCTAATAACAACCAACCAGCGGATCCACGACAGGTTCATATTAAAACAAAAACCACACGGAGAGTGAGAAAGCGAAACATACAGAGACTCCTGTGTTTCGAGGATAGAGGAAAGAGCGTGAATGAAGTTAGGGTTAGGGTTATCAGGCGAAGAAGTGATTTTGTCCATCAAATTCTGCGCTTTGTCCAGCATCTCCTCTTCGTCCTTCTTCGCCTCCTCCTCTCCCTCCCCACGACCACCACCGTCAACTTGCTCCGGTGGCAGAGGAGCAGCGGCTGCAGCTTGACTGTGGCTTTGTTCCGAGATGTCCTCCATTTGCGCCTCCATTTTTAGAGAACCAAGCTATGTATCTACGATTACAGATGTATGTATATATAATTTAGGGATTGGTTAAAACTACAAATTAAACTATACAAGTCTGGGGTTCAAGTGGAGGGTTTTGTGCACACAGAGAGAGCGATACAGAGAGTAAGCAGTGGTGTTTTGTTTGAGGGGGAAACTGGAGAAGAAAGACCTGAAATATAAAGGTTTGTGTATTTGATTCGGAGCAGAAGTTTACCGATTGACCCGACCCGGTTTCTCCAACCCTACCCATATTGTCATTAAATTTGTCGGAACCATTTCGACGTCGTCGAATATTCTCTGCCCCCTTTTAAATTTAACTCCTTTCTTTTTCCTTTTATGCTATTCGACCAATGTTCTGAATACCGTACCGGACTTAGTACTAGATTGAGCTCTAGAACGGAATTATACCGATACCGATCGGTACCGGATACCATTTTAAGATATTTTTTAAATTTATAAAATAGTTCCTAAATTTTTTAAAATTTGCAAAATAGTTCATATTGATATATTATACAGCTGTACTGTATATTTTACTGGTTTACTGTTTATATCAATCATGCTTTCAAAAATCTTAATAATAAATAATAATGACAATTAATTTGAAATAACAATAATTTTTAAATATTTTACAT
>JANVCL010000003.1:29203452-29240350 GCA_026546855.1 Erythroxylum incrassatum | reverse complement strand
AAGCAAAAGTTAGGAAAGAACGAGCAAGAGCGTCTAGCGCACAGTCTATGCAGGAACGCCATATCAAACTCGAATTTACTACAATTTTTTCGACAGAAGAGGCAGTCGAGTCTGAAATGGCCGAACAATTATTAAAAAAACAATTATTAGTTCATAATAGATGTTTTTAGTTTATTAAAATAGGTTGTAATTTAATAGGCCCAAAAGAATGGGCTCACTTGTAAAGTTATTTATAGATACGTCAAATTTGGGTCAAAGCCCGAATCCGAAAGAAAAGAAAATCCCTATCCCCTTAAATTGCCTGCAGAGATCAACCCAATGAAATCAAAACCCTACCAAAGCCCTCCCTCAAGAAATCCTCTGTTTCCCTCCCTTCTGGTTACCAGACTGTGTCAGTGAGTAGCATTTCGCAACCAAAGTTCATAGTTTCAGTAAGAATAAATTTAAGTGAAAATGCCGCTGGGGGATAAGATTGGTTATGAGAGAAATGAATGTCGATACTGTGGAGTGGAGACAGAGTTCACCGACGACACGCCTGGGCTTCTTGATTTCAACATTCGCAGTGGTGGATTCGATTTCATCCTGACTCCATTGGTCTGTTCTTCTTATTTGAGATTTGTTTATAGTCACATATTTTAGCTTCTATTTCTATTCTGTTTTTCCTTTGCTATATGTTATTGTATTTGATAGTTTTATTACTTACCAGTTTCCGACACATGTGATTAGGTTCCGGTTTAGTTTGGGTATATTTGATTGTCAATTGTACTTACTCTTAAAAGTTGTAAATCTTGTAGTTTAGGTTTTTAAATTATCGCTTTGTGAACAAATCATTGATCTTCGTTTCAGTTGCATTTTACAGTTTCCTAGGTTGAACTTAGACTTTATTTAATGGGGCAATGTGATTTGAAAATTTGACCTCGTAGCAGTATTGATTTATGAATTATTTGGTGCAGATGAATCCAGATTATAGGCCAAGCTTGTTGGATAAAGAGAGTATTGAATCTCGTGTTCTGCCATTTGCTGGGTCGGACCTAGTTTTAAGTCCTTCTCAGTGGAGTAGTCATGTCGTTGGTATGGCTTTTGGTTGAGCACATTTGTGGTAGAGTTGGGCACATTATGATACTGATATTCTTATTTCAAAGTGATTGGTTTATCTGCTGCTTTATTGCGATCATATTATTAGAGTGAGAAAACAAGTTTTCTAATTAGCTTGACACTTTTAATTCTGAGAAGACTTCTCCACTTTGATAGTATTTATAGTTGCTGAATTTTTATTGACTATATCCTCTCCACAATCTGCTGGGTAAACTAGTGCTTACTTTTGGCCAGGAAAAATTAGTTCTTGGATTGACTTGGATTCGGAAGATGAGACCCTTAGGATGGACTCAGAAACTACGTTGAAGCAAGAAATAGCATGGGCTAATCATCTTTCCTTACAGGTTCCTACTATAGTGACTATGGAGTCAGGTTTTTGGCTTTTAAAAGCTTCATCAGCTTGCTTCTCCATGCTTTTCACATGCATTTATTTCTGTAGTAACAAGGTAGCTTGAAGTGGAAAAGAAATAGCATATAACTTTTTACCTATAACCAGAACTTTTGATCTTAGCCACACAGTAAAGGCTGAGGAAACAACAGGGAGTAGGACCCATCCCACCTTAAAGCCTTTTTCTGTTCATAAGGGGTTCTGTTAGGACAAATGGCTTTTGTGCTCCCTAATAACTTCCAGAATTGAAGAGCTCTCACCTGATTGGCTTCCAGAAAAATAGTTGCGTGAAAGTCTATTTTGTTCCATACACCATGAGAGCAGTGTTTTCCCTTTTTAACGTTCTCAAAATCCCAATAGAACAATATCATGAAATAGTTAACCTCCCACACATCAATCTTTGTCTGGAATTGTTCATCTTTATGGTATCTACCCTTTTAAAATGTCTGGTACGTCATGATACTTGGAAATAACCATTATAGTTTTTCTTTTTAAATTTTTACTGCAGGCATGCATTCTTCCTGCTCCTAAGGGTGCCTCTTGTGCCAATTATGCTAGGTGTGTGAATCAAATTTTACAAGGGCTAAACAATATGCAGGTGCCTGTCTTAATCAAGATTTCATTTCCACCTTTACTAATGGTGTAACCTGTGACCCTTCTCATTATTGTTTTCAATCTTATTTTTCCTTAATAAAGTTGTGGCTTAGGATTCCACTTGTGAAAGTTGAAGAAGGTTCTGTGGGTATGAACTCCAACAATTTGGTGAGTGAAGTCACCTCTAAATGTTTTCTCAGAGGATTTCCATGTTTAATTTTTTAATACTTGGATATATAAATTTCTTTGTTATAGAGGAAAAATATTGCCCCGATGCATGTCTCTCTCTCTCTCTCTCTCTATCACACTCACACACACACACACACAGTTTAGTTGATCGACTGATTATGTGCTTTGTTGTTTGCAGATTGATTTGTGGGAATTATGGAATTCATTTCGTATCCTTTGTGAACATCACGTTCAGCTTTCAGTTGTTCTTGATATTCAGTGAGTTGAAACTCTAGTCTTTTCATACCTCCTAATTTCTTGATATATTTTACCAGTTATACCTGATTTTACTTGAAATTGTCTTTATTTAGAAGTTCCCTACCATCAGCAAACTCCCTTGGCAGATGGTTTGGAGAATCTGTTAAAGCAGCCATTCTAAATACTGATGTAAGTATATGTCTGGTTTTTAACAAATTTTACTATTAGTTTCAAGTAGATTAAATTGAAAGATATCAAGTTATTGCCATTTTGTTTCTGTCATAACCTGGTTGGAACTTTTTCTGATTTGCTAGTGTTTTCTAACCAATGGTCGTGGCTATCCATGCCTATCAAAACGGCATCAAAGCCTAATTACTGGATTCTTCAACCATTCAATACAGGTATTGAAAGAATGGCTAGCTTTGGTTGACTTGGTTTTGACCGTGTTTCCTCTTCCTTCATTTTCTTGTTTTGATTTTAGTTGCACCAGTAAGTAGCTATCAATTCCTAATGTTATTGAGTGGTATATTCCTCAAACATTTCTGTTCCAGTTTGTTGCAATGAAGTTCAGTATCTTCTTACTATGTTCATTAGCTTAATTTGGGATTTTTTGGGAAAAAGGTATTTTAGATTGTAAGTTATGTGTTGGTGTTTCCACTGGGAGAGAATTGTACTTCAAAACCTGATGGAGAATGAGATTAGCTTAAGTTTATTATACTATGAGAAACAAAAGAAAAAGAAGAGTGAGTTTTTACAGAATTTAGAAATTTCCATGTAGAAAATATGATGCTTTCTTCATAACTGATTCTTAAAATTGGGAGTCATTCCTGAATCCTAAAAATGATTTCTAGGAAGTTATTCCTGTGAAAAAAAAAGTTTATTTGTTCAAAATCCTAGGAAATTCTTAACCTACCCATTTGTTTTTAAATCTTAAGACTTCAATACTAAATTCTGGCAAATATGAAATTATTTTAAGCTCAGAAACCTTAATTTACGGCTTATACATGTTTTTCAGTCAAAGCATTGGCTGTCCATGGTATCACTTGTTATTGTTTGATTTTCCTAGCACTATTATTAGTGGGTTTCATTGTTTATTGTTCATATGCATATTGACTCGTCATGATGTGGAATTTCCAACAGATCATTATGTCAGGAACACCTACACACATTATTCCCAAGGCAGGTGTAGATTTAACATCTAATCATGATTCTGAATGTAAGTCAATAGGTGTAGTGACTTGTTTGACATTTATTCTTATGCTTAATTGTTCTCAGATGTGTGGATGTTGATATGTAAAACATACACTGAATTAAACATATCCATTGTTAATAGGCCTGTGTGTTCTCTTTTTTGCAGCCATACGGAGACATCCCTTCAGACCATACTTGGACTATGTTGCTTATCTTTTCCAAAGGATGGATCCCCTTCCTGAGCAAGAAGTTTTTGAGGTTGACTTCTCTTATATCCTTATCTCTCTGAAAAAATATTGACCCCTTTCTCCCGCAACTTTCTTTGTTCTGAAAAGTAAGGAGAAAGGAAGGAAGATCACGATTGGCTGGTTGACTGCCAAAATAATTCTTCTTCTTAATTCTTAAATTTCTCTCTTATTTTGGTCAACTATTAGCTGTTCTAATTTCTTTCAGTGTTTTTTTTCAGCTTGGTTACAGAGACTTTCTACAGTCTCCACTGCAAGTATGTTATCTATGTTCTGCACTAGCATCTGGGGTTATCTTTTGATCAATAATTTCTTGCAGTATGAACCTTTTATGCTGACGTCCATTTCACCTGTTAAATCTTGTGGTATCTACTTTAGTGATTATAATTTTTGTCTGTGTTCAATTTGCAGCCTCTTATGGATAACTTGGAAGCCCAAACGTATGAGACTTTTGAGAAAGACTCAGTAAAATACATCCAGGTTTGCGTACTTCTAATCTTGTAGATATGGTCATGGCACATGAAGTCCATCTCTCGCTCTATTACGTGTATATGGGAGATTGAACTTTATATGCTGCAAAATTCACATTCAATGATTTTCAAGATGGCTGGTGAATAACCCTGTCATATTGAACCATTTAGTATAATGACTGTTTAACAGATATAGATTTATGGAGGTTACGGGATGAGTAATAATAATTGATGTAGGACGAACAGAAGAGACATCAAATTAGTAGCTAAAACTCACAGAACTTATAAAATCTAGCATCTGGAATTTCATGCTTGGGATATCCGTTTAGGTTGCTGGAAATTCATTTTTGATATGGAATTTTGGGTTTGGTATGACCAGAATTTTAGTTTTTAGTTGCTTGAATTTAGGCTAGAAGTGCTGAATTAGCGAGGAAACAAGCAATGAAGGTTAGGGAACTAGGAATCACTCATAGAGCTTAAAATCACCCTTAGAGAAAATGCCACACCTTCTAATGGAAAAATCAAGTTTACAGAGAAAATTCAGGTTGTTCTTTATTGAAATGGCGGAGTACTCATATGGATAGAAAAATTTTTGGAACCTTTTTTCTAGTATTGAAAAGATTCTCAACTAAAATATCCAAAATAATATTGAATCCTACTCTAATAATGATTCTTTATTCTTAAATAACCTTAAATCCTAATCAACTAGGACAATATACTTACTACTATTTCGTTAATAAGGAAAATCTTGCATAAGGTAAACCTCAGCTCCTACTCTTCATCCCATCAAAAAAAGCTTATGATTGAGTGATTTCTGCTCTTTTCTTTTTATAAACTCTAAGCCCTTTTTCCGTCACTAATTGTGCTGAAAGAAATGTTTTCATGTCACTACAATAGTCAGTTCTGATTATGATATTGTGGACACCATGATTAGTTTTGATGGAATGTGTAGTTTCACTTAGTTACATAGTTATTTCTTTAGTAGCCTGTTTTGTGTTATACTCTATATTGGTTAGTTTAGGGGTTGTTGAAACATAACCTAATAGAGAGAATTATAAAATATACGTATTCTAATTTTCTCCTGATAACGTAACTATCACGTAACTGACTGAAATAGACTGTTAAGCAAGATAACTTCTAAACTGACCATTTGAAAATATGATAAAGAAGGCTATTAAAGAAAATAACTAAGGGATTATTTGGTAAGGGGCCATTAAGTGATATTATTTGGGTTCTATGTGGAGACTGACGATTCATTTTATTTTTGTAGTACCAAAGAGCAATTTCTAATGCCTTATTGGATAGAATCCGTGATGATAATGCAAGTACAACCACTGTAAGATAGATGTTTATTACCTATACACATTTCATTTTAGCCCCTCTTGTGTCAGCTTATTGCACCTCATTGGCCCCCAAAGTATTGACCTTGCAACTTTCTGTCTACACAAACTCTTCCAAGGTACTGATGGTTGTAGGAGCTGGGCGCGGACCTCTTGTCAGGGCATCTTTGCTGGTTCCTTTCTAATCCTCTGTCTCTTTATTTCAATTTGGCTTCATGTAATCCATGTTTAAATTTTCAATGTAATGTCTATAGGCAGCTGAAGAAACTGGTCGCAAGCTAAGAGTTTATGCTGTGGAGAAGAATCCTAATGCAGTTGTTACACTTCATGTGAGCATGCAATTCTTGTTCTCGTGCTTAAGACTGCGATTAATAAAAGAAAATTGTTTGATTATGATTATGTTGGTGGATAAGTGCTATAAAACATCACTCAACATGCATTTGATCCTTGTGGAAATCTCAGCCGTGCTTGATCGATCTAGTTAGTTAATGGATAATGAAATGCTGAGTTCTGTTCTGCTCAACAACTGTAAACATTTGTATTGCCTCTGCTATAGTTAGTGTTGAAATGTTTGCATATTCAGTTACGAGGATTATGCTTCATATTCGTGATTCCACATCAGTTCATTTCCTTTGGACCTTAAATTTTTGTGATGTCTCTTGCAACAGAGTTTGGTAAAAATGGAAAAATGGGAAGATATTGTTTCTATAATCTCTTGTGATATGCGCTACTGGGATGCTCCTGAGAAAGCTGATATATTGGTAATAATGTGCATATTTGTAGTTTTTTCAGTTTGATATTCTTGGATATGTAAGTTGCATCCTACTTATTGCTTTGCTCTTTTTCAATTTTTTTAGGTCAGCGAGTTGCTAGGTTCTTTTGGTGACAATGAGCTGTCACCTGAATGCCTCGATGGAGCTCAAAGATTCTTGAAGGAAGACGGAATCTCAATACCTTCATCGTATGTAATTTTCAGAATGTTGAACTTTTTGTTGAAACATTCCTCCGTGCATTAATTACAGTAAATAGTCTCCTTTTGTTTCTTTGAGCAAAGATGGATGTGTAGAACTTGGAGAGTTCATAGACAATATCTCCGTTGGTGGCAACGGCAGCATATATAATCTACATCAATTGTGAATGCTACCTTAAAAAAGTTGAATCAGATAGGTTTATTTTTTTGTCAATTGATTGAAAAATCCTCCTCCTGGGCTCTTTGTGGCCCTTTAACACCGTGATCTTCTGCACTAGTCCATATACTGCACATTTTGAAAATAGAGTTTGTTTTCTTAAGTTTACATAATTTCGTCATTAGACCTTGTTTTCTTTGCTAAACTATTACCCTAACAAACCTGGCTAAGTTTGTATAGACCAAACTGGTAGTAAGTCTTCTGTAAATCAGTGGTTGTCAAAGTTGATACCAGTTCAAAGTTTGAAATTGTTTTATAGGCAAGTCATTCACACAGACATTCCTTCATTCCCAGTGTAGACCAACAGATAACATTCAATTCGTGTTGTATAGTTTTCATTGACTTGCATTGGAGGTATTGTAAGTGGCCAGAGTGAGATTTCTACTAAAACTTATATTATTTCACTCTTTTCCTTTATTATTTTTGCAGGTACACAAGTTTTATTCAACCTGTGACAGCTTCCAAGCTATATAATGATGTTTGTGCCTTCCCTTTGTTCAACTACAACCCACTTTGCACCCCTTCCACTGTTTTCTGATGCATGCTGTCCTTGTAGGTTAAGTCACATAAAGATCTTGTGCACTTCGAGACTGCTTATGTTGTGAAAGTGCATAATGTGGCCAGACTCGCTTCTTCACAACCTGTAAGTCATCTTCTGCATAGCATACTTGTCCTAATGTATTGATGCTGAACCTCCTGGGTAGCATTCTGAAGTCAATGGTTTTTCCGTTTGATCTGGTCATCTATAGCAAGCTTATTTTGTTTTTTTTTTCCCATTGATTACCTACATGTATTCCTCTTCTAATGCTTCTTCATTTGAGAAATTTCAATCATGTATTGGATTTGGAAGCTCATATTGTTTTTTCCCCTAGGTATTTACATTTACTCATCCTAATTTCTCGAGTAAGATAAACAATGAACGCTACAAAAAGCTGATATTTGAGATACCTGGTGACACTGGGCCAGCAATGGTTCATGGTAAGTTCTGACCTAGTTCTGTACCTATATTATTCAAGTTGGTAGTTTAATTAGTTCTGCTTCTTGAAGTCAGTTAGTTCTGCTCTTGGTAATGTTGCACCGCTGGGCCTGAATCTTGAAAGCCCAAAAAGGTTGGAAATTTTTAAGGAAACACATTGGGTTTTTATTTTGTCTTTAAATTCCTTCTCAATTTATTCTAAGCAAAGCCGTGCTTCAATTATTCTTATTCTCTGGGTGGCTTTAGGGCTGCGTCATACTTTTTCAATGGAAAATACTGCCAAAGCAAGAATATGTGCGTGGTTACATATCTCTTTAGGATACTTTAGAAATATGGTTATTGACATTTATAAAAGAATGTTCAGTGATGGGTCATTTTCCTTTGGGATCTTGATGATGTAGGAGGCTGAATACATTTATTCTTCTGATAATGGTTTGTTCTAAAAGGGTAAAATTTCTTCCTTTTCTTATTTATTTGTCGTAGGGTTTGCTGGCTACTTTGATGCGGTACTCTACAAAGATGTGCATCTTGGTATTGAGCCATCTACGGCAACGCCTAACATGTTTAGCTGGTATGAAGTTCAGTATATTTTGTATCTAACATATCATTAACGACATTAAGGATTGCAGTGATTCTTTCACAGTTCTTGTTGGAAAATCTGGTTTTCTGGCCCTTTACATGAGACTAACCACTCATTCTGGTTTGGTCAAATAAGAAACAGCTCCATTAACCTTGATAATGTATGCAGGTTTTCGATATTCTTCCCACTAAGGACACCTGTGTGCATAAGACCAGGTTCACCGTTAGAGGTTCATTTCTGGCGTTGTTGTGGCTCCTCCAAGGTATAGAATTTTGTTTGTCAACTATAAGAGAATGTTATGTTTGTATTTATGAGTTGTTTCTGATGCAGGTTTGGTATGAGTGGTGTGTGACATCTCCATCGCAGACAGCTGTTCACAACAGCAAAGGCCGTTCCTATTGGGTGGGTCTCTAGTATTGATATTATATTTCACACAAAAGAGTGAAAAGAATTTAGGAACTTGAGCATCTTCTTAAGCAGCACTCAGAGCAAATACATATGATGTAATTGTACAATCGAAATGAAGAAATATTGTACCCAAACAAAAATCTTGTTGTATGAGACCATTCCATTAATTAGTTAACAAACTCGTTGAGCTTTTATATTAATCTTCATTTCATTATTATGCATAAAAATAATTAATGATTAGAAAATTAAATTTGATCGTTAAAAAATTTAACCGTACCGGTTTGAGGTTCAATTTTTCTAAGTAAAACAATGTTTTGTTTAGAAGAGTAGGTTTTGCGCAAGTCTAGGTTTGGATAATTCAGATATGGATTTAATTAAAAAAAGATATTTTACACATTTAATTTTTAAAAAATTAGCAAGACTTAGGGATAGCATGGGTTTAAATTTTTAAAAATTAAAAATATAGAATAATTTATTTTTTTAATTAGGTTAGGTTTGGGTTTGGGATTATCCCAAACGTTGGTGTGTGGTAACTAATTGGTTTTGAATGGTTGAGTTGATTAACCAAACATATGTATCAGTTGTTTGACTGAAAATTAGTTAATTAGTTGTTGTCCAAACACATCTTTAAGTTTATTTAAGACTCAATTTTTCTAAATTTTGGTCAGAATAATTGGATCCCGAATTTGTCTGAATCTGAGCTTAACTCATAAATTAGTCAAATGAAAATAATTAAATTTAAGCCCGTAAGTTAGAAATTGTCATCCAACCTATAGGCTGGTTTATTACTTCCCCTAATTTTTTTACATGTAATTTAATTTTCATATTTAATACATAGATTTTGATAATTTATATCAAAATCTTGCAATGAGTAATTCTTTTCCAAGAAGTGCTTTATTTTGTCTGCAAATATTATTTTATTACATATATAACAATAAAGTGTTAGTCAGATTAAATAACTTTTATGGTCAACCTCAAGGTTAGATTTTATTTATATTTTAAAGATAAAATTTTATAACGGCAACCAAAAAGAATAAAAAATAAAACCGAAGAAATGGAAGTCCTCTACTAGAAGGGAAGGGAAGGGAAAGGAAAGAGGCGTCTTTTTCAGAATTGCTTCGGTTTCTTCAACACGCACCGCACTCGCTTTCTTGTGCTCCGAGGTCGCTCGTTCCGACTCTCCAATTCATCATATTCATCGCCTTCTTCTCGAAAGGTACTTCTCGATCTCAATCCTCTGATTTGGATCTTGCCTTTTTCCTTTAGTTTTGTTTCTTCTTTTTGATCTATGTTGGAGAGTCGTCGGTGTTGATGCCGACGTGGTTTAGTGTAGCAGTAGACGTGTATTTATTGTTCTGAATTTCACTTGTAGGAGTGGTTTAAGGGGAAATGGCGGAGGAGAAAACTGGAATTGCGGGGAGTGAGAAGAAGGAACCGGATTCAGTCGTGAAGAAGAAGCGTAAGGGTCTTATTTCTCGTATTTGGAATGGTATTTTCAGGCTTCACGGTGATGATTTCGAGAAGAGATTGCAGCACATTTCCAAGGAAGAAGCTACTGTTCTATCTCGAATCAAGAGAAGATCTCTTACTTGGAGGAAGATGACTAGGCATCTCATTGTTTTCTCTGTTATTTGTGAGGTCTTTTTTGGCCCCCTTTTGCTTATTTATTACCCCTTTTTTGTTAGATTACATTGGGTAGGTTGTACTTTGTTGGAAGCTATTGAACTTGGAATTTTTTTGTTACAAATCTTGTATCCTGTTGTTCATGATTATCTTGAATTCTGTCATTCGTCCAGGTTCTTGCAGTAGGTTATGCAATCATGACCACAAGATCGGTTGATTTAAACTGGAAGATGAGGGCATTCCGGGTGCTGCCTATTTTTCTTGTACCTGTTGTATTCTCTGCCACTTATTCAGGGTTTGTAAGCTTCACTAAAATGTGTAAGTTTCTCTAACTTTGGAACATTTTTGTTTCATTCAAAATGGTTCTGCGTGCTTTCGTTGTTTGATTCTATCCTGTAGTCTGTGGACATTGATTTTCTTTTGTAGGACTTTTTTCAAGGAGTGTTTTAATGTAATCGCTTGTGTAATAAATCAGTCTAGAGAGTCTGTAACTCCTTTATGGTGTCACTGTAGGATGAGGGAAAAAAAGGTATTAGGTGTAACGAACTATTCACAATTTAGCTCCTGCATAAAGTTGAAAGCGGAAATGGCCTAAATTTTGTGGGTTTAACTGATTCCACCTCCTTCACATAAAACATGATGTGCCATCATTGATCATCAGAATTGTGGGATCTGAGATCTTCCATGTCCTCTTTTCCTTCTTTATTCTTTTTAAACTGAAGCAAAATGAGGGAAATGCAAAGGGGAGAAGCTTGAAAATTGAATGGTTAGAGTGCGGCATATTAAAAGGAAAGTTTATTAGATGGGAAAAGTTAACCCTGTTGGTGTTATTTCAATAGTAACTATACATTGCAATTTTGTTTATTGATATAAACGTTCACCTTTCTTAACCAATGATTGTTTCATAACATTATGTGTGCAAGATATGGTAAAACTGCAAACTGATGTATTTGACGTAACTTTGTTGGGAACCACGGCCCTTTCATTTAAACAGATGAAGTTGGCCCTGAAAAATTAAAACTATTCTTTCGTAGTAAAGCTCCAGAAACTGTTAACATTACCCTATTAATGGTTCTGTTTAGTAAAGCTCCAGAAACTCTTAACATTACCCTATTAATGGTTCTGTCAAACATTGTAGTTTGGTTTGCTACTGTATCCCTTAATCCGATCGTTTTGGCTCATTTGATTTATGTTTTAAATTTAAACAAAGATTGAGATATTGAGTGAGTTATGATGGCGTAGGTGATCGCAAGGACCAGAAAACTCTTGAAAGACTCAGAGCTGAAAGGCAAGCAAAAATTGATGAACTTAAGGAGAAAACAAATTATTATACAACACAACAGCTAATTCAGGTAACCTGGAGCTATTCTTCCCCCCCTTTTCTTTTTGTTGGTGGTGGGGGAATGGGGGTTCAAATTATACTCTCCTGTGCTTTCTTTTCCTTTCTAATTTTGTTATACACTCGGGTGGAGGGGAACGGTCTAACTGGGTGGTGGGTGATTGATGGCATGCTATCACCTGAGCTTCATGGAGCATTTATAAATGTGAGAATGATACCTGGGATGCTTGCATGTGCAGAGATATGATCCTGATCCTGCAGCGAAGGCAGCTGCTGCAACTGTCTTGGCATCAAAGTTGGGGGCAGATTCTGGCTTGAAAGTGTTTGTTGGAGAGGAATCGAACAATAATTCTCCAACAGGAAAGAGTAATGATGTTGAGGTTGTGCAATCTAGTGGACTTCGGAATAGAAAGCAAGTGCAGACTAGATCCAGTAGCCCTGGAAGCACTGTGACACGTCATTCTGAGACAGAGATTGAACATTCTGCAGAAAGTGGATTCCTTCAAACGTCCGAGCAGAATCAGCTTGTTGTTCAACATAATGATCCTCAGGCATATGCTGCACAAGATGGAGGATGGATTGCACGGATAGCTGCTTTACTTGTTGGCGAGGATCCAACACAGTCTTATGCATTGATTTGTGGAAATTGCCATATGCACAATGGTGAGTGCACTTTTGCACTCTTCTTTATAATTTTATTATTAATGCATGTTAATGCAACCAACATTTGTTAACTTGCTTGTGGGCATTCATATTTATTGATTGTACAACTCATTGTATTCTATGCCGAGTATATTCAAACCCCCTCAATCCCACTTTCTCAGTTTTCATTACCATTGTCTTTTAATACCTCTTAGGGCTTGCAAGGAAGGAGGACTACCCATACATCACTTATTACTGCCCACACTGTCGTGCCCTAAACCAGCCCCAACAATCCGCAGAGGATGTCTCTGGTTCCATTGCACCAAATTTGAGCACCTTGAGATCCGAGGTAAGTGCAGAAGCAACGAAAAGGGCTGGTGATTCTCCTAGTAGCACTATAAGTACCAGCCCTACCAAAGATGGTATAGATTATGACAAAGGAAGTGAGTAGTTAGCTTGTGAGGTGCCGGCTAATTAAGACTAGAGTTACACTCTTAAAGGTGCGAGGCTTCCCTAAGCCTACTGTCTGATCTGTAATTGTATGGGTGTCTTTGTATACTTGATTTGTACGAGGATTGCCTCTTTTCTTGCTCTTGTAACATGGAGACTGCCTTTACGTATAATGAACGCAAATGGATTACCTGGCTTAAGCTTCACTTGTAGCAGGGAAGTTTTTCTTTTCTTCTTCAATTTTTAAGTTGTACCTGTGAATTGAGATAAAATTTTGTACAAAAATCTGCCGTTTGAGTTTGTGATTTTAAGCTTAGGTACATTGTTTTTGTATTTCTGTGAAGACATTACTCCCTTCGATTCATAATAAGTGTCGTTTTATACTTATTAAGAAAGTTAATGAAATGTCTGATATATCCTTATTAATTATATGTTAAAGTGCCTTGAAAATATAATATGTGTAATTAAGATGTGGAAGAAATTAAAGGTTAATTTTGTAAGTAAAATTATAAACATACGTATAAAGTTAAGAATGACACTTATTTTGAATAATTAAAATGTGTTTAAAACAACATTTATTATGAATCAGAGGGAGTACTATTAAATATGAGATCGTCTTTAGTTCATAATCAAATTTTCATTTAATAATTTTCAAAGTTATGATCACAAAATACTGTTGTAATTAATAATTAAAAAATTCAGCCGATTTATAAAATTTTTAAAACGTTTTACTTTTTATTTCGGTTTTTAATTTTTTGGTTCAATTGATTTTAATAATTTTATTTTAAATTTTTTTTAGGTAATTGATTAATTAATTAATTTTTATAAATTACAATAAATCAATTATTTTTATTTAACTAAAATATAAAATTCTCGATTAAAAGAATTTTTTAAATTATATTTTAAAATTTTATTAAAATTTTATAATATAAAGGAACCCTAAAACGTTATATATGTGTATTTATATAAACTCCGTTTCTGTATCTAAATTGCATTTCCAGCTATAATTAACTGATCAAAGCAAAGAGGGGAAAAAGAAAGAAAGAAAGAAGAATGGGCCATACTGTGAATGTTACTGATTGGGATAAGCTCAATACGATATTTCAACCAACCATTCATTATTAATTGATGGGACTAAGATAAGAGCTCAGCAGAATGTATATGCGTATATAATTCATTTCGCATTTAAGACTTATGAAGTTGACACAACAACAACAGCCATAAGATTTGATTTAATTTGTAATGTCAATTTCGAATCTGCCGGGCTAATTTAATTTTGAACCGATCAATTTCTTATTTTTTAAATATTTTTTGTTATTAAAAATTCATCAATTAATAAATTGATAATTTAATTTTTATAAATTTATTAATTTTTATAAATTAAAATAAATTATTTAATTTTTATTCAATATTCTTATTATATATATATATATATAAGCTATTATTTTTTAAAAAGTTTTAATTCTTTTTTATTCAAAAATTATTTTTAAATTTATATTTATTTTTTACTCTTTATCCTGCATCATTCTTTTATGGTCACAGCTGCATGTGGGTCTATTAGAAACATTCTCTCTATTATATAAGGATAGGGCTGTATACTATCAGACCTCTTCAGAGCTCGCTTCACTGCGAGACTTTGGACCGGATTTGATGATGATGAGTATTATTTTTTAAATGAAATCTTAAAATTTTTGATAATTTCTTTAATTATTTTTAAAATTTTTAATTTTATTTAATTTTTAACCAACTTTATTACTATACTGACTGAATATTTTAAAACTTAAAATTCTTATCTCATTGATTTAACTTTTGATTATTAAAATATTAATTTTTAAAAATATATATATTTAATTTTTTTAATACAAGAGAAAAACAATCAAAACACTAGGGCCGATCTAATTCGGCACTCTACGATACAGAAAACCGTTATAATCACGGTACAAGTGGGCCATAATAAGTGGCGGCGCCTCTTGAAGTAGGTGGATTCCGGGTCTAGAGTAGGCGGCAAGAGCGGTAAGACTGTCCGCACACTGGTTCCCTTCTCGATGCACATGTTGCAACTGCACCTCTCAATTGCGTTGTTTTAAAAATTAAAAATATTTATTTAATTTTTAATTGGGTACGAGGAAACCTCAAACAAATATAAATATAAATCCAAAAGCAATTTAAATAGGGAAATGGCAAAGCATCTTGCAGTATGAAATTATTTGGTCATTGAAAGTGACTAAAAAAAATCCTTTTTACTTTTCTTTTTCTTTATTTGCTTTTTTTTTGGGGGGTTGCAGTCATAGGTTGTTTCTAACTTAAAAGGACAGCCTCAGTCTCTGTAACGGTCTGTCCTCGCTTGATTGTCTCTTCTTCTTCTATCTACTAATTACTTCTCATTGTTCGAGAGAACCCTAACTTCTTTATCTAATTGCAGCTTTCACAGCTCAACCAAGAACCTCCATTGCTTTTACTGTGTAATCCTTGGGTGGGGGAATTTTTCTCTGTTCTCTTGGGTATTCTGAGCAAATGTGGTGGTTAATGGTTAGAGCTGAATGTGATCTATCCTTCTTGGGTGTGTTTTGGCTCTAATTAGCAAATGGGTTTTGCTAACAAGGTCTCTGAATCTTGAAATTGCTTGGAGAAGGGTGGGATCTTAGTTATTCTAATTTGGTTCCATCTCGCTGCTGTTGGAAATTTAGGTATGCTTACTGAAAAGATTTCTTTTTTTTTTGGTTCCACTGAACACTCATTTCCTTGTTTGCTTATTTTCTTGATTTTTTAAAACTTAATCTCTTCGGGGGAGGTGGGTTTAGGTGCCTTCACATTGAAGGTTAAAGGGTATGCAAAGAGGTTTGCTTTCTTTGTGCGTTTAGTGAGATTCATGATGTGTTGTTTGTGTGTTGCGTTGGTTTTTGTTTATATTGTGTTTTGGATGCAAATCTGAAGATATTTTGGGTCTAGAATTAGACTTCGCAGAAACAATTCACATTTTGCATTAACTGATTTACGCGTTTCTTGCATTAAACTATTTTGTGCTTTTAGAGGTTCCTTTGCAATGAAGAAAAAGATAAGGTTGTCAAGAAAGGCTGAGTTTACAAAATAGGAAAGGCGTGCATTGTCGTCAGAAAGCGAGTGGGAGTTCTTGTTTGACCTGGGATTTACAACTACTAGCTGAACTACTGACACTGGTAGTATATCTATTAGTGCGAGTAATAAGTGTGGCATTGAGTAGTTGCTGCAACAACTAAGATGGGTAACTGTGGCACCAGAGAGGAGTCTGCTGTTGTTACGAATGCTCAAGGTTTTTTTTCTTACTCAGTTCTTTTGACATTGCCGAAATAGTTCCTGGAAAATATATGGATTCTAGTCCACAATATCAAGTGGCCTAATTCTGTTAGTTGTTAAGAATTCACCCAATTTTGAAATCATCTTTACCTCGTATTCGATCTGGTTAATTGCATAATGGTTTGGCAAAACTGAACTATATAGTTCCCCAACTTTCAAGAATGAATTTTGGTCAATTTTGCTTTGTATGAAAATTTGATTTTTGAAAATGCTTGGAGCACAGTTCAGCAACATCTCCGCATGTTATCTTCAGCATCTGTGGATGTTAAAAATGGTGCCTCTGAGAAGAAACACAATCGTACAATATCAGATTTGAGTGATCCTTCTTCCACACCACGCAACTTTGAGGATTCTCGGAAGAATGCCATCCTTTATACCCATGTTATTGCATTCACCTTGTATGAACTTGAGACTATCACCAAGAGCTTCCGCTCTGACTACATTCTAGGTGAAGGTGGATTTGGAACTGTTTACAAAGGTTACATCGATGAGAATGTTAGAGTTGGCCTAAAATCTCTTCCTGTTGCTGTCAAGGTCCTGAACAAGGAGGGCCTTCAGGGCCATCGTGAATGGCTTGTATGATGCTATCTTGATCTCTTTCTTATATCTTATGATACCTTTCCATTTTTCATCTTTAATGCCCTCTCTTTTTTATTTTATTGCTTTTCACATTTTGACAGACAGAGGTCAATTTTCTCGGGCAACTTAGGCATCCCAATCTGGTCAAATTGATTGGATATTGTTGCGAGGATGATCACAGATTACTTGTTTATGAGTTCATGTTTCGAGGGAGCCTTGAGAATCACCTCTTCCGGAGTAAATACTTTTCTGCTTTCTATCCTTTTTTCGTGATTCTGTTCATTACCAGTAAAAGCCTTTAATGCTATTTATCTCCGTTTTTGCTTATTTTGAAGAAACCAATCCTTTCGTACTGGAAAAGATCGAGAGATGTTTTCTGCTTTCCTTTTTTTTATGTTTGTACACAGAGTTTTCTGGTTTGTCTTGACGTAACTTCTTGACTTAACTGAAAATATCTTGATGCAAAGAATCTTGTTCTTCAACTGTGCTTGGTTACGCGATGGTTGCAAGGAAAATTCAAACTGTTATAGAAACATTTATTCTGTAGACTATGGCATGCTTTTTCTATGGTGTACAAGATCCTTTTGATTCTATATCACAGTCAACTTCTTTCGAACAGATTAATTCTTTTTATGTTTAACTATCTGTCCATTATACAATACACATATTTCCTTTTTGTGCTCCACCATTATATTGGAATAAAGTGTATACAAATGGAAATACTAATGAAAATGATGTGCAGGTTAAGTTGGACTTTAACTTCTCAATCAGGCTACTTTGTGATGATATTTCATACTCTGATATACTTATCTAGCACGCCTAAGATGATTCCGAAAAAATATCTGTTCTTCATTCAGATATGGAGATCTCTGTTATCAAGATCCTGTTCTCTGTATAGAAATTGTATGCTAACCTTGAGCCTACTCCTTTTGATTATTTACTTAGTCGCTACTGTTTCAGTTCTGACTTGCGTTACTGGCATATTTTCCTATTTCACAGTAAATCCTTTTTTAATTATTGACACTGCAAAATGGTACTATGTTTGAAAATAATCACTAAAGAAGTTGAGCAGCCAACGGTTCCTAAAGATTGATTAAAAAATCGTTTCAATTGTTACCTTCTGCATTCTGAAATTTTGCATCTGTAGATGTTATCAGATTGTTAGTGGCGAATGTAAAACTATGTAAGGCATGCCATAATAATTTCTGTCGACTTGATTTTATCTTTCCTGGGATATACAGAGGCTACTGTTCCATTATCTTGGGCCAGAAGAATGATGATTGCCCTTGGAGCTGCTAAAGGGCTTGCTTTCCTTCATAATGCTGAAAGGCCAGTTATATATAGAGACTTCAAAACCTCCAATATTTTGTTGGACTCTGTACGTGTTTCTTGTTAAGTTTGATTGATAAATATTTTTTGTATTCTCCTTTAGATGCAAGTATTTTGCTTTACTTTTTCACTGATGCTATTGTCTGTGTCTCTCCAGGATTATACAGCCAAGCTTTCTGATTTTGGACTAGCCAAAGCTGGACCACAAGGTGATGAGACTCATGTATCAACTAGAGTAATGGGTACATATGGTTATGCTGCTCCTGAATATGTAATGACCGGTATAATTCAGAACCATATCTCTGGCTTAAAAGTATCAATTTTTTCCTTTTTACTATATAGACTAGCAGTTTTCACACAAGATTCACGATCACGAACTCCCAATGCTGAACCAGATCTGTAAACGCAGGTCACCTGACTGCAAGAAGTGACGTGTACAGCTTTGGAGTTGTTCTTTTGGAGCTATTAACTGGAAGGAAATCTGTTGACAAGACCAGGCCCAGTAGGGAGCAGAGCTTAGTGGATTGGGCCCGTCCAAAGTTGAATGACAAGAGAAAGTTTCTGCAAATAATAGATCCAAGATTGGAGAACCAGTATTCAGCAAGAGCAGCACAGAAGGCATGCAGTTTGGCCTACTATTGTTTGAGCCAGAATCCTAAAGCAAGGCCCCTGATGAGTGATGTAGTCGAAACTTTGGAACCTCTTCAATGTAGTACTGATGGCTCTGGTGAAGTTTCTTTAACTTCATTTGGCCCAACGTTAAGAAGTGGTGCAGGTGTATTTTCAATGGGGGGAATCCGCGATTACCGGATGCATCATAGATTTGTCAACAATGTTGGTCCCGGTTCAAGTTGTCGGTCCCCTAATCCAAATTGCTCGCCAGGAGGTGGTCCTGCACCATGTAGGGTGAGATGAATAAAACTATTCCTTCAGTAGTTGGTGTGCCTTTCTTCTCAGAGTGTTGAAACCTTGTTGTTAAATGCTGAGCGCGTTTGTTTCTTTTCTTTCTCCTTCCTGTACATATTTTATCAACCTTGTTGCTTTCTAACATTTTGGTGGTTGTATCAATTTTCTTTATGAGGTTGTACCACTCCATCCTGTCAAATGTTAGCACCCTTCTGTTGTGTCTTACCATTGGCTTTGTTCTATCTCAGACCACCTTGTACCAAAACCTTTTAAGTCAGTGGATTCCTGTTCTTATTTTGGGGAGATTTCACGTTCATTATCAGTAATCAACCACAGCCACTTAGTTCATGCTTTACTTGCATATGTTCCTTACCTTTCAAAGTCTCTATACTGTCATTTTCACATTTAAATTTATATCAATCTACAAGTTCGGCATGGTTAGAGTACAAATTGCAGGTGTCACTTCCTAGTTAAAGACTTGGATTAGATGTTAATTAAATTAAATAATCACTAGAAAATCCTGAGAATATGCATAATTTCTTGATGGGCTTCCAGTATTCTTTGACTAGGGCACGCTTATCTCATCTATGTTTCAGTAATTAATAAGACAAATTATAAGTGAAAAAGGGACCACTGAAGCATTCTGGACTGAAGATGAAAATGTGACCGTTGGAAGCTTGACCGTTACTTCCCAAATTTAAAAGCACCCTACAGATAGTCAGACGCTATCCCTGTCCTAATTACATTTCACTACAACACAAACTCTCCCTCTCCCTCTCCCTCTCCCTCTCTCTCTCACTCTGCGTCTTCTGGAGAAGAAATTAATTTGAAGATGGGTATGGTGGTGGTGATCTCCTTACCTTTGATACTCTTCGGCGTTGTGCTTGGTCTCGGGTGTTACTTCTTGGGAAGAGCTAGAGCCAGAAAAGACCTCCGTACAAATCCTGAGGTGTTCGGGACTCCTGCTCCGCCAACTGGCGCCGCATATCCGATTCCGCCACCACTTTTCAAGCCGGACAATTCATCCAATGTCTAGCGGCTTCCACCACATTGTACGATATGTTATTATATCAGTGAAGCTTTGAACGATGAGCTTTTGGTGTGAACTTGCATGTAGGCATTGTGTTGTATTTGTATAGCTTGAAAAGAGTTGTGTAGTACGTGTGAAATGAATCGCCGCTCCTTGCTCGCGTGTGATATCGGAATGGATTATTTGTGATTTGAAGATTAATAATCATCAATTAAGATTGATAGTGAAAATTGCATTGGATATAGTTTCGCAAAAATTTCTTGATATAAAGTAATTATATCAATAACTGTTAATTTTTAAGGACAAACGAAAACAGAAAAATAAATATAAAATTAAATAAATCAACACCAATATTTGTTAATACAGTTCGACACACTTTGTTTATGTCTGTAAGATCCTTACTCAGTTTAATTCTTTCACTAACGACAATAGTTTTATACAAGGCTTTACTGGGCCGACGACACAACTCAATCTTTGACACTATCCCTTACTTTCATAACCTGTGAAATTTTTTTATACCTAATAGTACGGCTACCTTGTACTAACCTTAATAAAGGATTTTCTCAAACAATATTTAATGATAACGAAACAAATCAAACAACTGAAATGATTAAAATAAATTGAAACAAAAATAAAAACACTTAAGATATAACGAAACAACTTCCTTATAATTTAACTCATTTCAAGACGAATATGAAAAATGTTCACCAATTGAAAAGCCTTAATGTAATACCTAGATCGCACTCATTATCACGTTTTTGGCAATCATCAAAGAAATATCAATAGAACACCCTCTATATAAACAAGGACTTGGATTCCATAAAGAAATCAATTGGAAGATAGCCACTCACCCAACCTTTACGACAATCATCTCCTTTTTTGGCATTAATGTATTTACGGCGATAATAAAAAAAAGAACCTTGACAATACACCACCGTAAGCACATCAAAGAACAAGATACTCACATCATGCAAGAAGTCTTTACATGGTAAAATTCTTTATTCATCACACCTTTTAGTCTCGTTCACATCTTTTACAAGATTAGGTTTTTATTTAGGTCAAGCTTAATGTATCTTTTTTTTAGTAAATCAGAAAAAATAAATTAATGAGCGAAAATATGTACAAAAGTTCACAGTTTAAGCCTTTCCTTGTCTTGATTTAAATTTGAAGTCTTTCATTATCTTGAAGATTTAATTATCAAACATGACAAAATTAAATAATAAAATATACACCATATATCTTAACAGATAGAACGTAATCATTCCAGTTATGTAAGCACTTCAATTATTAATTTTAAGGTATTTAAAGGTATGACTTTTCTACTAGTTAAGCTAAGACTACGTACTGCTAAATTTTTACAATTCATATTTTATAAAAATTTTACTGAACTGTGGTTATTTTAAAGGTATGTCCCTTGTCATTAAGCAAAAGCAAACTTCTTAACATGCGGACCACTTCTTTTAAAAATAAAAATTCAATTTAATAAAATAAAATTATCTTAATCAATTAATTTCGTAATTAAGAAACAAAACAATATTATTATGTTAAATTTAATAAGACAATATTATTTTATTGAAATTAATTTAGATCTATCAATTTTTAAAATTTTAAAAAAAATTAAAGAAGGATTAATTTTTACTTAACTTATTTATTTTAAATTTAGATATAATGATATTCAAGTCAAATAAAAATGATTAATTTTTTTAAATTGATCCAAAAATTTAAATCTTTATTTATATATAAATTTATTTTCTTAAAATTTTTTACTCAAATAACTTCAATTTATGAAACTTAAAAGTGTGGAGCAGCATTTATGATCTAAATAAATATTTCAAGAATGTCGAGAAGAAAGGGTGAAGTGTATAAAAAGTAATTCTCAAGGAATCAAATTTTGGTCTAAAATTTGGGTAACTTAAAGCTTTATTGTATTCGAGACTTCGAGCAGCTTAATTGGTAGGGTTGACTATGAGTCAACCGGTGGGGCTAATCTAGGTGTTTTCAATATAACATTTTATGGGCTAAGTTCAAGCTCATGTTGGTCCAAATTCAAATTTTTAAAGTAAAATAATGTCGTTTTGTTTAGAAGGGTTGGATCGTAGCTAGGCTCAAACTCATTTTAAAAAGATATTTTATATTTTTAATTTTTAAAAAATTAGTAAGATCGGTCATGAGCAGACTAATTGTCATCCCTATTAATTAGATATAATTCATTAAATATATTTTTAAATAAAAATTATATTTTATTCAAAAACGATGTAATTTTACACGAAAATTTTGAATTTTGAATTGAATCAAACTTAATAATTTGAACCAACCGGAAAATAATTAACTTAAACTTGATTATTGGATTAAACCGAGCTAGCTTGAACAGTTTTTGTCATAACTAAAATTGGGTGTGTTGTCCACGCTTATAAAGAAGGTAAGAGAATTATCTCTCTTAAATTTTTAAGTTCACATAAAAAGTATTAATTTTAATTGATGCAGTGATTACTATACAAGTAAATTGTTAGTTAAAAGTAATTCTAGTTTTTTTTACTGATTTAGGAAAAGTTCGGTTTAGGACTGAAGAGACAATTTAACTTTGTTCTTATTATTAGTGGCAAATAAGCTCAAACTTATCCCAAACTCAACGAATCAAACCCGATTTGATCAAAACTTATTAAAAAATAACGTTATTTTTTAAAATAAAAAATTTGGGCCAAATCGAACTGAGTCAAATTTTAGATTACGTGGGCTCTATCGGGTTCAGGCTTGGATATCTTAGGCTCGATCCGAATTGGCCTATTGCCACTCCTAGTTCTTAATATCTTTATCATCTGTCTCTCTCTACTAACGGAGACCGCAACCATACACTACGTTATAGATGGATCAATAATAGAGTAGAAGTTTAGGGCTAAATTTAAGAATATAGAATATATGTGTAGGGAATTTATCGTAATTAGACAATTATAAAGGGACATTTAACAAAATAGTGAAAAAATAGGGAGGGTGAAAGCAAATAGAAGAAAGTGTGTAAACAAATGTTCTAGAAAATCTCTCACCTTTTGGACTTCGGTTCCCACTTGATTACCGAAAAGCCCTAAAACTCCATAGCCGGAGACAGAGAGATTGAAGCACTTAAAGAAAGGCGGAGGAAGCACCGGAGCAGCAGGAGACTGAGCGGCGGAGGATAGCAGAACCCTTCCTTGCAGGTTTATATATTTTCTTATTCTTATCAAAACCAAAAATGAGGTTTCTCTGTCTTTGCTTTTCTTATCTTAACCTAAAGAAAAATAAAAGGGAATGAAGCTTGGAGCAACTGCATGTTCTATTCTTTTGATTCTTTGTTTCTATAAGATGAAAATGGAATTGGGTTTGTGGCAATAATTGTATAAATCTAATAATTGGAATCGAAAGTAGCTAGCTTTCTGGAATTTGTGTACCACGAATGGATTTAGGTGTACTTTCTTTCTTCATACTTTCTCTTTAATTTATTTTCTCCGTTGGTTTGGTATGCAATCGATTGAACTTTAGTGCCATTAATTTCATAGGCTTGAGTTTATTGAGGGTTTCCTATTTTGATTTTAAATTTTATTTTAGTGAAACTGGTTTTTCTCAAATCCAATTTGATGAGCTGGTAGTATCAATTTTATTGCTTTTCAAAACTTTGAGTAAACTGCATTTATTGAAAAGAGCGTTCTTTTGGTATAATGCAATTTGGTGCTTAAAAGACCTTAAGTTGATTTCCCAAGTTTTGGCCTTTTTGAGATATACTTTTTTTTAGCAGTATCGGCAATGCTTTCTATTGTCCCAAAATAATCATTTGAGTATGACTGTGATGTTTGCTTTTCCGCGACTTGTGAAATAATTTGTTTTCGATATTTCATGTTAAAATTGTTTCTCCATGATTTTTGATTCGAAGTCTCGTGCTTTCTTTTACTAAATGTTCTTTGTGTGAACCATCTGGTGTAATATATCTGACCAACTGACCTTTATACTATGGTAGAGTGTGTTTATGGAATGGACTGCCCCAAAACTCTATGGTATTGACATTTTTGCTTTGAACTGTTGTGCTTCTTTGGAAGGTTATCTACTACAAACTGTTGATGAAGTGAACTGTGGTCATATCTTGTTCTCCCTAGCTGCATAGTTTTATGGCCAGTTTATTACCTGGGGAATCTTCACATCATGCAAGTTCTGGAGGTGGTCCTTCTAGAAGTTCTCAAGACAGGCCAGAGGAAGTGGGTCGTTGGTATTTTTCCAGGAAAGAAATAGAAGAAAATTCTCCATCCAGAAGAGATGGCATTGACTTGAAGAAAGAGACATATTTCCGGAAGTCGTACTGCACATTTTTGCAGGATCTTGGCATGAGGTTAAAAGTGTGAGTTTACAACTAATTTTTGCCATTTCTGTTTTAAAGTTTTGACCATTGTTTACTGCACGTTCACAATTTCATTTAGAAATTTGTGGTTTTATGTCTAGTATGCTAGGTGTAGAAGCTCAATGCAATCTTTTTTTTTTAATAACCAATCTACTTGGGGATGTTGCAAAAATTTTCAATATTTTCATAATATACACTGCAAAATATGTTTTGCCTATACAACTAGTAAATGATCAGTTCTGCATTATGTTCACTGTAACACTCATGACTGCCGATTGATTGATATTTCATTCGTAGTTTCTGAAGGTCTTTTGTTTGAATGTGCATGCATCTGAAAGTTGTAAATAAAATGAGGATTGTGTGGGAAAGAGCTTATTTTAGTTGATTAAGACTAGATTTTGAGGTTTTGTGTTACTAAAGCTTTTGTGGTCTATCCATTGTATGATGTCCACAATATGGATCATAATCAAAGTTTTCTTTATCAACATAGAGAAGCAGACTTTGTGTGCCCTTTTATCAGGCAACTTATGTGCTTGCATTAGTTTCCCATAAATATACTACAACATGACACCTCTCCCCCTCTTTTTTTTTTTGGTTTTTCCATTTATGCAGGCCACAGATAACTATAGCCACAGCAATTGTATTTTGTCATCGGTTCTTCATTCGCCAATCACATGCAAAGAATGATAGACGGGTAAGATAGGACGAATATTCACCATCTAATTTTTTGCTTTTTGTCCATCTGATTCTGTTCTTAGTCCACCAATTGATTAACAATACTTATGTACTCGACGCGTGGCTGATCGTAATTATGCATAATTGTATATAAGTCAAGTGCAGTAGTATATGTCATTTACTATGTGAATATAAATTTCTTGCATGCCAGAGGAATTACAATTGCTCATAATTTTTAAGTAGTGTGGATCCTCTTGTAAAGACAGCAAATGTGATTGCCTAATGAGTCGTTGTTGGACACCTTTTGTTGTTTTCTGGGGTATTTATTTCATTTAAAAGGACTAGCTAGCTGTCTTAACTCTTGCTCATTGATGTTGTTTGTCCGTGTATTCTACATTGTAGCTTAATATTTTCCTAATTGTTTACTTTGCAGACTATAGCAACATTATGTATGTTTCTTGCTGGTAAGGTGGAAGAGACTCCTCGCCCATTAAAGGATGTTATTCTTGTCTCATATGAAATAATACACAAAAAGGATCCGACTGCAGCTCAGAGGATCAAACAAAAGGTGTTCTTTTTACAAGTCATGATATCAGATATTTCTTTTTGTTTTCTCATTCTCATAAAGTTTGAGTTGCAACTGCAGTTTATTTACTCTTTCCCTAGGATAATTTGGGTCTGTGCAAATATATTATACACACCTTGATTTGATACCTACAATTTGATTTGTTACTACCTCTTCTCTTTGTCCCAATACTTCCCTAGAGGATATGCATCTTCAGCCTGATAACTTCTCTGTGATACTCTTTTTGAGTATAACCACTGACATTCTTTTGTCAGATGGATTATGGTTTGAGACTCTTATCTCTTTCTGAATATTTAGATAACTTTACCTGCTGAATGACAGTAAACAAAACACGATACCAGGGAGAAAATGCTTTACTGGCTACTCAAATATCTTTTTTTTTTTTTTTCTGTTTCTGAATATATCCCTTCCTCGTCAAAGTATGTTCTTTAGGAGATGGAATATCCTTGGAAGTTCTTTTCAATTGATATTTATGTTTTCAAAATTTCTTTCACTTCTCTCTCTTTCATTTCTTTGTGCAAATGCAGAGTCTTGAGGCTTGCTAATGTGGTTATGTTACTATGCAGGAAGTGTATGAACAACAGAAGGAGCTTATTTTACTTGGTGAAAGGGTTGTACTTGCGACTTTGGGTTTTGATCTTAATGTTCATCACCCCTATAAGCCTCTTGTTGATGCGATAAAGAAATTTAAGGTTGCCCAAAATGCCCTTGCTCAAGTTGCATGGAATTTTGTGAATGATGGGTATGCATAGTTTTCTTTCATGCCAAGCATGTTATCAAATTCTAGTTTACTGGTTTCTGTTCCTAGTGTTCTTTTCTTCACACGCTCAAAAGTGGCGTGCAGGCTGAGGACTTCACTCTGCCTGCAATTTAAGCCCCATCACATTGCGGCAGGTGCCATTTTCCTTGCTGCCAAGTTCCTCAAAGTGAAGCTTCCATCAGATGGTGAAAAGGTCTGGTGGCAAGAATTTGATGTCACCCCACGCCAATTGGAGGGTCGGTGTCCTCCCTTTAATATATTCATAAGATTGATATAAAAGGAGTTGATGGGTCAATCTTTGTCTGGTCCCTTTGGCACTAAGAGACACTATCTAGACTTGCTAATTTTTGCTGGAATTGATTTTGGCGCTACAAGTATTGCAGTTTTCTTCACATCATTACTATTTATAGCAATTAGATAAATATATGGTAGGGATTGAATATATGGTAGGGATTGACACGATCATCTGATATCATGACTTTGCAATTCATAGCTAGGGTTCCAGGTTCTGTGTCAGTGGCTCTTCTAGTCATAGATTGTTTGTTGCTTAGTCTTTGATTTGTTAGCATAGATTCAATAAATTACTCAAGTTGAATTTATTCTTGCAGAGGTAAGCAATCAGATGCTAGAATTATACGAGCAAAACAGAGTGCTTCCTTCTCAAGGGAGTGAAGTAGAAGGAAGTGCTGGAGGTGGGTCAGGTAGCTGGGTGCCAGCTAAAGCTTCATCTGTGAATGAAGAACATGAATCAGAACGAGAAGTGTTACCAAGGGCTACCTTAGATCAAAATAAGGTTAATGGGAGTGCAGAAAGAGGTACTGATCGCAAATTGAATGTAGAAATTAAAGACAACTGGCAGCATGATCATGTCTCAAACAAGGAAAACATGAAAGATGTTCCAAATAAATCCAGGTCCGGATCAGAGCAAAATGTGACAGAAGACCAAGTCAGACATGATGAAGCTGCATCACGCAAGTCCAGTACCATAGTGAGTCGACACTTGGGCCTTCGGGAGGGTCCAGTTGGTCAATCACCTAAAGAAGTGATTAAGATGATTGATAAGGACAAAGTGAAGGCAGCACTTGAGAAACGAAGACAATCTCGTGGAGAAATGCCCCGGAAAAGGGACATGATGGATGAAGATGATCTCATTGAGAGGGAGCTGGAAGATGGTGTTGAATTGGCAGCTGAGGATGAGAAAATTAGAAGGGAAAGAAGGCAGAGTTGGTTTAAAGGTGAACATTCAGATGATGGTAAGGTTGATGAGGAAACTGAAGATGGAAACCTAGTTGGCATGAGAGGGCAATCTTCAGGAGGATTGGAAGCTGGGAATGCAGAAGAAGGGGAAATGTTAGATGATGCTTCTCCTATGTTGAATAACCATAAAAGAAAAGCTGACATCCGGGCTGAAAGGCAGTCGGATGGAAAAAAGCGCCATGATTCTAAGCCAAATCACAATCGCGACAACATAGAAGATGGGCACAAGATGGTGAAGAGTGGCTATGGTGATAGGGAACATAGAAGATATGGGCAAGAGAACCATTTGTGAGGAAAATATCTAAGCATAACTCCTTTGCTGATGAGGGGACGACCTTAAATGCTGGAGACTTGATTGACCCGAATGTTGGATTCTGTATTCGTCTGAATGTTGTAATTTGACATTATTAAAAAAGGAAATGAAGAAAAAGGAAAAAATGACGAGGAAGTGATTACTGTACACTATGAGTTTGGTGCTTTGGCCTAGAAATTCCATTTGATGCAAATTTTGATTTATTAGCTTGGATATGATTTTGATTATTATTGTAGCAAATCCAGACTTTTCCTTCTCTTTTATGCTGTTCTTTAAGGGAAGTGGTTACATGTTCCTGAGTATGAGGATTTTGTTCCGTTTCCTGATCCTTCTGGTCTGCTGGGGAAGGGCAACAAGCTCTTGTTTTGAAACATAATTAGCGGCAAAAATACTGAAATCCCTTGAAGCATAGCCTTGTTTCTGTTGTTCTCCTCATTCTCCTACTTCCTTTTATATGTTTTGTCACGAAACTAGTGTTGGTTCATAGCTCCAAAGGTGTAAAACAACAGTAGGTCGCTAAGTTAAGGTCTTAAAACTTGCTTGGCTTGTTTACAATCCAGTGACTTTGGTATACGCCACCAAGTGTGGTATGTAAAATCTGCTTAATCTCTTATCCATACCTTTCCTTTGTTAGAAGATAGACAGTGGATCTAAAACCCATGTCCAAATACATCCCAGCCAATAGCAAGCATCCACGTCAGCCTCCTCATTCCTCACATTATCCAGCAACCACTCCATGTCAGCCACTAGTCTTTCCTTCCCAGAATCTAAAAGCCCTCTCTTCTCTTATCTCCTCCCTTCACTTCTCTACTCTTCTTTTCACATCTGTTTTTTAGAATCTAAAGAAGAGAAAAAAGATGTCTCTTACAATACCAACTAATCTCTCAAATCCATTGTTGAAGCCAAAACTTGGCTCCCACTTGACACCATCGAAGACAAGGTCTGTTGTTGTGTGCTCAGCATCTCAAGACAAACCCTCTTCTGGGTCGCCGCCACTCCAAGCTTTCTCCGCCGCTCTGGCCCTTTCCTCCATCCTCCTCTCCGCGCCACTCCCTGCCGTCGCAGACATATCCGGCCTGACCCCGTGCAAAGAGTCTAAACAGTTCGCCAAACGTGAAAAACAGCAGATAAAAAAGCTTGAATCTTCCTTGAAGCTTTATGAACCTGACAGCGCTCCGGCACTCGCCATCAAAGCCACCATAGAGAAGACCAAACGCAGGTTCGATAACTACGGCAAACAGGGTTTGCTTTGTGGGTCTGACGGGCTTCCTCACTTGATTGTTAGTGGCGACCAGAAGCATTGGGGTGAGTTCATCACTCCTGGGATTTTGTTCTTGTACATTGCTGGTTGGATCGGGTGGGTTGGTCGAAGTTATCTGATTGCTATTAGTGGTGAGAAGAAGCCTGCCATGAAGGAGATTATCATCGATGTTCCTTTGGCCACCAGTTTGATCTTCAGAGGCTTTTCATGGCCTGTTGCTGCTTATAGAGAGTTTGTGAATGGCGATCTTGTTGTCAAGGACGTTTAGATTTTATTACAACAAACCTCAGGCTTGTGTCTTGTAATTTCTTATTTGCACTGTGTAAGTCTGTACTTTATGATTTCTTATTACAAGGGCGAACTTTCTTTATCCATTTCTTGAGCAAGTCACCCTTAGAGTATGCTTACCATGACATTGTACAGCTTTTATCTCTTATTCTATATATGGCCTAATTTGATCCCACCAAGCTGATAATTGAGAGATTCTCGCACAGCTTACCATGAACGTAGGAAGAAAAATTCTCGGCATGAAAAGGAATGATCAGATGGTGCATTTAAAAACTTCTAATTCCTCCCCTCTAACCGTTCATTTGCTTTATATCAATTCTATAGTTTGAGATGTTCTATTGGTGAGAACACGTGCTGTCCGATTGTGCATAGCAGAGATGAACAAACTGGCTGGTTGACCTTCCTAGCCATCTCAAGAGATTTGGAAATATAACCTTTGAAAGTTCGATCCTTTTGAAATAAACTACACCAACCACTACGAGGTGAAGGTATTAAAGATACTAACCTTGCATCAACTGGATAATATTCAAGTATGTTTATCATAAGCCTGAGTTTTCTGCTGAGAGTACAGACTTAGAAATCCTTTTATTGCTCCCTTTTGATTGATAAATAAAAGATGATACGTTAACACTTAACACTCATATAAAGTAATGACGGAAGAATAAAATTGCAACAATAGTTTTATTTTATTTTATTTTACACAAAATGTAACACTATGTAATTTTTTATAATTTCAATTGAGAATTTTAAATTCACTAACTTAAAATCACTGAAGTTAGAATATAAAAAGAGAAATATCTTCAACAAAATAAAAAACTAATAACAAAAATAACTAATTAATATGTTTTTATTTTATTATAACTCTTTTCAAGTAAATGTATATGCTTAAAGTTAGATTCATTTAAATATATGTACATGAGTAATTGATTAGAAAATTTTCATTTGACTACTTCAAAATTATTGTAGAATCTAAAAAATCAAGTTTATTTTCAATATTCCCTATAAACTTGATTTTTGTATAATTTCAATCATTATCTATAATTTTTGAAAAACATCATACTTGATAGAGGTAGTGAAAATCTCAACAACTTTGTCAAGGGACCTTACAAGGTTAAGTTAATTTCCTTTTTGGCTCCTCGAATAAAATGAAATCTTATGTCAATATGCTTGCTCTTATTATGAAACATTAGATTCTTTGCTAAAACTTTGAATCAACTTATTGTCAATTGTAATCTTCGCTACTTCAATTTACTTTAAATGAAACTCTTTCAACAACCTTTTTAATCAAATAGTATCATAAGTACAATAATTAGTTGTAATATACTTAGATTCAAATGTATAGAGTGTGACTATGAGTTATTTCTTTAAACATTAAGAGATTATGTTATTAACTAAAAGAAACTAAACCCAACAATAGCTTTTTTATCATCAAGATCTTAGACAAATCATCATCATAAAAACCATTAAATTGAAGTATTTGAAAGATGAGTAAAATACACTATAATCAATAATACCTTTGAGATATCGAAAAAAATTTCTTGTCTTTTTTCAAGTGAACTTTAAAAAGTGTTTTCAGAAATCAACTAACAAGTCTAACTACAAATAAGATATTTGATCTTATACAAGTCAAGTACCTCAAACTTTTTATTAAACTTTTGAATAAAGTTAGATTTGCACTCTCTTGTCCATCAAACTGAGATAACTTATGCTAGCACATTATAGGAGTTCTAACCAACTTACTATCTAACATATTGAACTTCTTAATCAACTTCTTTATATAGTCTTCTTAAGTGATGCAACATTTATCCACCATTTGCTTTACTTTGATTACTAAATAGTAAGATAATAACCCTATATCACTCATCTTGATCTTTTGGGTTATGCAATCTTTGAAGTTTTCAGTAATCTTTGGATTGCTTCCTGCGATGATAATATCATTCATATAGATACAAACAAACAACAAATCACTATTATCCCTTTTAACATAAAGAGTATATTTGTGTAAGTATCTAACAAAACCATTCTCTTGGGAAATACTGTTGATTTGGCTACTCCAAACTTTTAGAACTAGTTTAAGTCCATATAATGCTTTCTTTAACTACAAAACTTTATCTTCTCTACTTTCAACCACATATCCATTGGTTATTTAATGTACATTTATTCTTCTGAATAGCCGTTGAGAAAAGCATACTGGACATCCAATTGATGAGTCCTTTATTGATTTTGGACAACAAGACATTAATAAATGAATAGTTTTTAAGAGAGCAATAAAAGCTAATACCTTTTTATAGTTAATACCTTACTTTTACTTATACTTCTTGCCTTGTATCTGTTCACTTCACTTATGGCATATTTATTGATCTTGTATACCAAATTTGATTCCTATATCATGATGATCATTTGCAAGAGAAACTAGTTCCTACATGTCATTCTTTTTGATGACTTAAGTTTTCTCATTCATTGCATGAATCTACTACTGATTCTTCCTAACATCTTTAAATTTTAAAGGCTCATATCTATAAGCAAACAAAACAAGTCAGGATTATCATAAATTTATCAAGTCTTTGATATCTTCCTCTTCCTCTTACTTTTCTTTGACCATGTTGAAGATTTTGAGGTTGATTCTTACTAGAAGAGTATTGTTAACCTCTTCCCCTTGGATCCATGAATGTTCGTGACCTCGCTTATGACCAAATCCACTTTCACAAATTCTTTTCTATTTTGCTCCATGTAATTTTAAAAAAAATTTAAGGACATCTTTGCAAGTAAGACTTGTTTTATTACATCCTTCCTATCACGATTTATCCTTTCTTCATATGCTAGTAAAGATCCACTTATCTCATCAATGTTCATATTGCTCACTTCTTTGGATTCCTCAATACCCATTACTGCATAATTGAATTTTGAGTTGAGAGATCCTAGGATCTTCTCTGCAAGTAGAATATCTTGGATGAGTTTACCAAGCCTCTTCATCTTATTAACCAAACCTAGTACTTTTATGAAGTATTCTAAAATAAAATTAAATAGACTTGCCAACCTTCATTAAGAGTGTCTCAATCTCAAACTCAAACCTTAAAATTTTAAAGTCCCACCTTGTTCACGTTGTCAACACCCATCTTCGAATTTAGAGAGTTCTTATGCCTTCTTTAATATAGTTCTATTGGCTATTTTTTGGAACATTTCTTCATCCAAACCTTGATGGGAGATGGTACGTGCACTTTGATCTTTCTTCTTTGCCTTCTCTAAAGCATCATTTTTGGCTTGAATCAATCTTGCCTCATCTTTAGGCTCTACATAACCTTTGTTGAATATATATCATATATGCCACATGAACTAAGAATGATCTCATTCTAAGTTTCCAATTCTTATGGTTGATTTTGCTGAGTTATGGATATAGGAAGGACATAGAGGCTCCTTTTGATATTATAGTTGGATATGATACCACTTTTTTAGAAAAATGATGGTCTTGTAGATACTTCAATACTTACACAAATAATAAAGGATATCATTAACAATTTTGGACATCTTAAATAGGAATGATATTGAGTACCAAATTAATATCCAACGAACTTACCACCTCACTTTAGAAAGGATAGAGAAAAAAGTTAAAAGAAAGGAACTAAAAAGGTCTTAACTAAAAAACTTAAGTTCAGGGTCTAATGTAGAAGGTGTTAAGTGTCCTATTTTACTCGTCTAAGTAGTTAAGTTTGAAAAGGTTTTGATAATTTAGGTATTTAAAAAGGAAAATAACTTTGGGTGAGGTACATAAAAGTAAGTTGAAAAAACAGAATAAAACTTGTGGATGAATGCCTAAGAGCTTAAAGTTTAACCTATGATTTAAAAGTACTTTGAGTGATGTCTAACGATTGAAATAAAATTTAAAATATGTGAACGAATACCTAGAAGTTTATGGTTTTACCTACAGATTAAAAATAAAAATATTAAATATACCCAAATTGTTTTCTATAGATTTGAGTGTAAAGAATCATGACTTTTGGCTGAAAATAGTGTAAATATGATTTTTAATAAAAAATCTAATCTAAACAAAAATGAAGATGAAAAAAAACTAAAATTCTTAATGTGATGTAAAGAGAAAAAAAGGTAAAAGGATTTTATTTAAAAGGATGAAAGACCCTAAGAACTAACTTTTGATTATGAATTTCAATTCGTACAAAAAAAAATGTTGTAGTAGTACTTAATCAAGCTATGCAACATCATTGTCTATTTGATTATGCAATAAAGAATTGATATATGATATAAGTGATATAAAATAAAAAATTAAAGGAAAATGATAACTTCTAAAAGTTAGGAATTTAAGTAAAAAAAGGTCCAAACTGTAGGAAAGTCCAGGATAATTAACTCTTTTACTTTTCATTTTTAACTAGTTATTATTTATTTAATTAGCATTTGGTTATGATAATTTTGTTATCATGTTTTAGATATAGTTAAATATTTTGTGCTTATAGACTTACCTCTTATAAATGTAGGCATTTAAATATTTTTGTCAATATTATTTTCTCTTAATATTAATTTATTTTCTACTAAGATCCACAAGGAAAATGAAATTATCCTATCCATGAGTTCATTATTTGATAGGATGATTAGATTGGTGAAGAGAATTCATTGGATATTATGAACCAGTACAAATTTTACCATCCTATCAATGATTGATTGATGCATTTGGTTTTGATATTTAATATATTGTTCTTATATATGATTCATTTCATTTTTTTGCTCAATAGACTCTATCATATGATAATGACTTTTATGGATCATTTAAGGAAGTTAAAGAAAGAATAATAGAATGATCTTACATTATATGCATATTAATAATACTTTTATGATTTTTCTTCAGCTTTAAGCAATCCTTAATTCTTTACCATTTGAAGATTAATAGGACTATTCACAAACAAAGAGTTGAATCTCTCATGATCATATTGCTATAACTTATGCTAGTGATAAGAAACTTTATGATGACTGGGAGTACTCAAACCAATGTTATTTGATGATCATGAGGTATTATATGGGACTGTACATGTGATAACATTCCAAAGACTGAGAATGCTAATGAAGTTCCTGAAGCCATCAATAAGAAATACAATAAGTTCTCTAGGAATGAGAAGAGAGTGCTCTTATGCACTCTGCATTCCATTATTTACGACAATGTTAGTGGTATTAGAGGTCACATTGACAATATTATGGCTTGTTGCTACAAGATTAAGGCGATTCATATGGAACTTAATAAGGATTATATATTGTGGTTTATCCTGGGGTCTTTTCCATCTTAGTTTTACTTTACTAAATCCAGATATGATGATAAAAAAGAGCAATAGACCATATTTCATATGACCACCATTCTTTCTAAGGAGGAGGATGACATGAAAAGAAGAATAGGAAAAAATGTGACAACAGTTACAATTCATAATACAATGGTTTGGAAAAGAAGCCACTACCAAAGAATAATAATAATAATAGGCCTTTTAAGAAATATACTACAAGCAAAAAGGAAATAGGAAAGGAGCATTTTTAGCTTCCAGTACTCCTAAGAATGGGGGATTCAAAGGAAAATGCAATTACTACTGCAAGTTTGGGCACAAGAAGACAAATTATAAGAAGCTTAAGTCTAAAGTAAAAAAGAAATGTAATCTTTTGGTGATGGTTTGTTTAGAATCCTATATTGTTTATATACATTCCATCGTTTGGTGGTAAGATGCTAATGCTGCAATTCATGCTACTAATTCCTTATATGAGATGACAAGTAAAAAGAAGCCAAGTAGTGTAGAGCAACATTTATACGCTGGAGACAATATAAGAACTAAAGTTGAATTTTCAGGGATAGTAAAACTATAGATTACCACATAGCATCTTTTAAAATTACATGAAGTTTTATATATGCCCTTAATAAGGAAGAGTTTAGTTTCTATATCGATTTTGGACATAATTGATTATAATTTGTTTTGAACTTAAAAAGTGAGATTGTATTGTGATTTTATTTTGATTAGAAAACAAAATTTTGTATGATAATCTTTATAAGCTTGATTTGATGGATGTGTTTCTTCTTTTACTTATTCTTCTCCTCTTAATACTGGTTGTTACCATAAGAAGTCGAGATTGAATGGAAAATGTTCCATTCTATATCACAAATGATTGGGCTATAATTCTAAACAAAGAATGAAAAGATTGGTAAAGGATGAGATTCTACAAGATTTTAATTTTTAAAAGGCTTTTGACATTTGCATTGGTTATATAAAAGGGAAAGTTGATTGTCAAGTTTAGAAGCACTAAAGTTTATAGGTGCATGGAGCTGCTTGGGTTAATTTATACAGATATTTATGGACCTTTTACTCCTCCACTTATGAGCTGTTATAAGTACTTTATCACTTTATTGTAAAAGAGGTGGTGAGTGTTATAGGAGTTACGATTAGATGGGATGCAGTATTAGACCTTCTAAAAGATACCTACTTGAGTGTGACATTAATACTCAATACCCAATGATTGATGTACCTCAACAAAATGGAGTTACAGAAAGGAGAAACCACACATTTCTTGATATAATGCAATGTAGATAGTGAACTCATGTTTAGAAAAGTTCCTACAGGTTAATGCTTTGAGAACTAAAACTTATATTTTGATTTAGGTTCCTAATAAGTTTGTTCCTAAGACTCCTTATAAGTTGTATTCATAGATAAAACCTATTTTGTTTCATTTTCATGTTTGGGATTGTAAAGAGAACATATACTTTGTAATATAAGAAACTTGATCCTTAAGACGGTTAGTGGCCACTTTATTAGTTATTATATAGGATTAAGGTTCTCTAAGTTTTATTGTCCATTACATACCACTAGAGTTATTGAATCAGATTGGGCTATCTATTTTGAGGATGATATTGGTACAGGCTAAGGGCCTAAGGAAATTATGTTTAAGGAACACCTGATCATTTATCCTTTACTTGTCGCTTTTGCTCCAACAATTGATCCTATGGCCATTTAGATGAACCTATTGAACAAGTAAAAAGAGGCTCTAAACGTAGAAATAGAAGATATGCTTTTATAGAGGTTAGAAACAGTTGTATACCTATAATCTCTTATTACTACATACACTTATAAGAGTACAAGTATAATATTAGTGACATCTCATATCTTACTACCTACAAGGAAGTCAGCTCTAGTTGTAACATCTCACCCCCTACTGGAAGGGTAAAATAGTAAATTTGGCATAGGATGAGATGGATTGGAATGACTTAGGACTGTTCATGCATAATAGGATT
>JANVCL010000003.1:29188030-29203352 GCA_026546855.1 Erythroxylum incrassatum | reverse complement strand
TGATTTGTATGTGAACTTGATGGTTACTGTAAAGTATTGTTAAATGAGTGTAATGACTGCAAATGTTTACTACTGTCTACTGTTTTTGCCGCGCTAATGTATGTTTAAAAAAAATGTATACCGAATTTTACTGACTGATGTAATACGCCACCCTCGCGGGGCACGGACTCGGATATCACCAATGATATCGAGTTCGGGTCACTCGGGAGTGGGGTGTTACACTAGTCCTTGATCAAATTTTTAGATGGATGCTATAAATAATGACATGAAATTTATATTATAAAATAATTTTCAATCTTGGTAAAATTACCAAAAGATTGTAAGCCTAATGGATGAAAATAAATATTCAAGAACGAGTGTGATGCTAAAGGGTTTCTTCTCTGATGCTAATGTGCAATTACTTGTATCAATATGCTCCAGCAATCAGTTTGTTGAAACCTATAATCAAGTGAGTTTCTTTGTCAAGTAGGGAGGTATAAAGTAAGGTTGTAGCCATAAGAAGTTAATAACTACAAAGAGACCTTCTCTCTTATCCTAACTAAGTACTCATTATGAATCATTATGGTAATTGAGGCTTATTTTGATCTATAACTTCATCAAATGAAGTGAGATTGAATTTTTTAAATGAAGATTTTTAAGTCATGATGTTTACATGATTTTGTTTTTAAGGTAGAAATTATTGATTAATATATATATATAAAGGTCAGTGAGAGAAAGTATAAATTTTTATTTTTATATGTTGATGATATCTTACTCACTACTATTGACAATGATTTGCTAATTGAGATAAAATAACTATCATTTGACCATTTTACCATGAAGGACTTTGGTGAACCATCATATGTTTTAGGCTTACAAATTCTTTTTGATAGGTTTAATGGTTTTATTAGATTGAATCAAAAACACCTATATTAGTTATATCTTGAAGAGGTTTAATACGCAATCTTATTCTTCTATAAAGAATCAATTGTAAAATGTGACAAGTTCTTTAAGGTCCAATGACCTCAGAATGATGTAGAGAGAGATCAAATAAAAGTAGTCACTTATGTTTCTACTGTTAGCAACTTAATGTAAGATCACGTATACACATGTCTTGATATTGTCTTTATGATTGGTGTCCTTGGAAAAAACTAGAGTGGATCCTAAATAAGGCCATTAGAAAGCAACTAAGGTAGTCTTAAGATATCTTCAGATTATCAGGAATCTTATATTGATAGCTCAACATACCAACACCCTTGAAGTGTTTGGTTTCAATGAATTTTACTTATATAGGCAGTATGGATGATAAGAAATTTACTTCTATAAAAGGACCTATTTTGTTAATAAACGTAAACAAATACTTACAATTTTTTTTACAATGGCAGCCGAGTATATGGCTATTATAAGGCTACTTGTCATATAATGTGGCTACAGAGCTTTAACATTGGGAGTTATAGACTCCACTTTAAGATTGATAAGAATGTATTGTAACAATCTATAGTTATATCTATCTCTTGAAACACTAAAAGTACTTTTCACTCCAAACATATTGACCTTAAGTTCTACTTTGCTAAAGAGAAAGTCACTCATTACTATTGAGCACACGTCTTTGAGTAGTATATTAGTGGACTCACTAACTAAAGACTTAATTATCTGTGTGTTTCTAGAATACATCTCTTCTATGAGACTGGTAGGAGCTTAATTTTCTTGGTTCTAATAGGAGTCTTCGTTCTATATATATTTTATAAGGATTGCTTGGATTTTGTGTAATATCTTTGTCATTATGTATGACTTTTGGAACTTCATATTTTTAATGAGTGACAACTTAATGATGTTCATTCTATTGAATCTATATTGATATAGTTTTGGATTAGTAGTGGATAATTAATATATGATTCGTACATTTTCTTTATATATTAATTGCATATGATTAGTATGGTTATACTTCTTATTGCAAAAGTATTATGATATAATTATATATCCCAAGTGTGATGTTATTGAATTAATTGATGTAAAATAGCTTAATCTAATAACAATTAACATCTAAATTATGTGTAGATGACATTTTGGTCATTTATAGGATAAACATTATATTACTAATATTAAACTTAATATAAAATCTATATTAAAAACCCAAACCATTCATGTCATATTATTAAGGATAAACTTGATTGCAAAAGTGTACCGGTATCCATTCTAATAGACTTGATTGAGTTGTTGTGGCTCCTTTTGGCTTTAGCCTTCTAATAGATACATGGCCTTCTAATAGATACGTATAGGTTGTCTATCTTTTCTAATGATATGATACCATAAACCTAAGGCTCTGTTGAGGACCATAACTACTTATTTATATTTATAATGCTTATTCCTAATTTGTCTGTTATAAGATGGGAATATAACACTTAATTAGCCCAAAACTTCATTAGATCACTTTTAATCTTAGGTCAAATCTTAGAGTAGCAATGATATAATTATTAATATATGTGTGTAAGTCCATTAAAAAATTCCACAATCTCCCACTTAATATATACATAATACATTATATCTATATGTCACAATAAATCTTACAAGCTAAAATAAATCTTTGTCATAATTATCATGACTAGACCTATCACTGGTAACATACATCAATATGATTAATGAATAGATCAAGTATGGATGTGTAGCATGGACATTTCATTTTATTTGATCTTAATATGCCTATTTCAAATGAGTCCTACTTTATTCCTTAGTGAGATCAAATTGGACGAAATCAGAGTGTAAATTCATCAAGTCATTTATAATGTAGTATTGACTCACAAAAATCCGTAACACATGTCTATATCATATAAGCATCCATAAATATAAACTACAACTAAACTAACATGTCATCAAACTAAACTAACATATCATCAAATAACATAACACCTATATGAGCAGTATGCTTATGAAGACCATGGGTGGTAAACCTTTAGTTAGCATATTTGCAATCATAGAGTTTGTGACAACTAATCACTTTAAGATCGATGTGTTTTGACTTTGGCGAGCTTTTATTGTTATTATAATATAGCATTACCAACTTATTGCTACAAAATAACTTTAATGGTCTTTCAATTTCATCTATAATTTACAACTTAGTGACAAAGTTCCATCGCCATATCCCATAACTAGGTGTCTCATAGCATGTTATAAACTCAACTGCTATCCTGGAAGAAGCTATGAGTTTCTCCTTAACAATCTTTTAGAAAATAGCTCCTCTATCAAGCAGGTAGATATAGCCCAAAGGAGATATATGACTATCTTGGCATCCCCAAAATTGGAGTCAGAATACCCAGTAATCTCTAACTATTCTGATCTCCTATATGTGAGCGTGTAATCTTGGTTCTTTTAAAAAATCACATAACCTTTTTGCCTATTTCTAATAATCTATCCTTAGATTGCTCAAATATCTACCTAATATTCTAACAATGCATGTAATATCCGGACACGTGTATATCTACACATACATTAGACTTCTTATAATTGAAGCATAAGGAATCTTTTGCATTTCTTTATTTTCTAAATCATTCTTAAGGCATTAATTAAGACTAAATTTATCTCCCTTGGTAATAGGGATATCACCTAGTTTACTATCCTGTATGTCGAATCTCTTACGTACTTTTTTGATATAGCTCTTTTTCAAGAAGCTAAGAATACCTCAAGAATGATCTCCATATAATAAGTCTATATCATTACTAGTAAGTTGTATATCATCAACATATAAAATCCTAAAAATATACTAACTCCCATAGTACTTGTGGTATATACAATCATCATCCAAATTTATCTTAAAATCAAAATATATAACAACTTAGTGAAACTTGTAGTATTATTGACGAGAAGCGTCTTAAGTCCATAGATGATTTTTTTTAATTTGCAAATTATCTGCTTTGATTAAGGTCACCTTTGAGGAAAGTGGCCTTAAAATCTATCGTAGTGCCTACCTTTTAAGAAAAAACCCTTTTGTAACAAGACAAGCCTTATATCCTTCCATATTGTATTTTAAATCCATTTTAGTTTTACATGTCCATTTGTAATCAATAGGTTTTACACTCCAAGCAATAAGATAAGATCCTAAACTTTATTGTCTCTTATGGGCTTATTTTCCTCATTGATTGCATCAATTCACTTTTGAGAATTAGAACTTTCAATAGCTTCATAAAATTCAATTGGCTTATCTTTCGTTACGATAATGTCTGTATCATGTTCTTGGAGAAAGACAATATAATCATCTAGAATTGCATTTCTTCTCTCTTTAATGGATCTTCTTAATGGAATTTGTTCTTAAGGTTGTTGAGTTTATAATTAGGGAGAATCTTAACATTGTTTTATTGATCTAAAGTTGCTTCTTGAATAATGTCATGAATGATAACATAATCATAGTAAAAAACTGTAGGAATATAAATGAATTCCTCTTCAAAGATATAATCTCTAACCTTATATCCCATTCAAACTCAACATCCTTAAAGAATTTGGCATTTCTCATCCAAGAATAGATTTACTTATGAGATTATAAAATTTGTAACCCTGTGACTTTTCAGAGTATCCAATGAAATAGCCACTAACTATTTTTTAGTCCAATTTGCTTTCATTTGGCCTATAAGGCCTTGCCTCAGCTAGACAACCTCAAACGTTCATATACTTTAGATTAGGTTTTTTACATGTCCATAATTCACAACAGGTTTTAATCACTGCCTTAGTTGAAACTTTATTTGGAAAGTAAGCTGTGATCTTTAATGCCTATCCCCATAGTGAAATTTGGTAAGATAATGAGAATAATCATACTAAAAACCATATATTTTAATGTTTGTTTCGTCTCTCAACAACATCATTTATTTTAGGGCTTCCCGGTATGGTGTATTGTGGGATGATATCACATTCTTTTAGGAATTTGGTAAATGGTCCTAGATGTTGTTCTTCAGAACTATCATATCTATCATGATATTCACATTCACGATCAAATCAAACACTTTTAATTCTTTTTCCAAGTTGATTATCAACATCAACTTTGAAAACTTTAAATATGTCCAGTGCCTATGACTTCTCATGAATGAGGTAAAGGTACCCATAACAAGAGTAGTCGTTTATGAACATAATAAAATATTTTTCATCATTCCAAGAAGATATAGGAAATAACCCACAAATATCTGTATGAAATAGTTCTAAGATTTTTAAATATCTTTGGCCACCTAATATCATTATGTTTATCTACTTCACCTTAATAAACTCAACAAATACTTCAAAGTTAGCTAGAAAAAGTAGATCAAAAAATCCATATGACATAAGCCTTTAATTCTTTGTTTAGAGATATACCTCAAATGTTTATGCCATAATGAAGCAGAGCTATCATTTGCTAATTTTCGTTTAGTGCGAATTAACATGTAAGAATTCATTAAATAAGTCAATTGTATCAATTAAGTATAGGTTATCATATTTTGATAAAGAATCAGAACTGGTAGGTTTTAAACCACAAAAAAAGACAATTTTCCACTTCTAAAAGAATAATAATAACTAGCATTTTCTGATACAAAAATATAAACCAAATTCTTCATAAAAGATGGTGTAATATAAGTCTCTTTGGAATTCAAATAATATCCAGTCCTTAATGATAACCTAAAAGTCCCTATTGCCTCAACTTCAACTACCATTCCATCACCTACATAGATATATGTCTTTCACCATCACTGGGTTTTTTATAGCTCAAGCAATCTTACAATGACACGCTTATGTAAGTAGTATCACTATAATCTAACCACGAAATGTGTCTAGGTATTGAAATCGAATTAACCTTAGAACAAACAAAAGAAAGAAGTGTATTTTTCTTTGCATGCCAATTATGATATTTTGTACGCTTCTTTTTCCTATGAGAAGTCTTTCCACATAAATGGCGAGCAAATTCCTTAAGTTGTTGTTTTTATTCCTTATGACGCTTCTTTTATGGAATAATGCCTGCAACTTCCTTATCTTTCCTTCTCTTATTAGTATTTGCTTTAGAGTTGGAAGTCAAATAAGCACTTTTAACATTCTTTTATGTTAATCTCTCTTCTTCTTGCACAAAATGCGAAATGAACTCATTAAGAGTCTATTTCTCCTTTTGACAAATATAACTAACTTTAAGTGGACTGAATTGTATGGGAAGAGAAATCAAAACTAAACACACAAACAAATCTTCAAATAACTCGCTTTAGTTTTAAAGCCAGATGAGACATTTCTAAAAAATTTACTCCTTAATGCTCTCATTACCCTTACACCTTATAGAAACAAGAATTGCTAAAAGAGTATTTATTTTTGCCTTTTTATTTTAGCAAAATGTTGCTCAAGTTCTTTAAGGTATAATTTGGCGTCCCTCTCTTCAAACATTGTTTCCATGAATGTTTTCAAAATTGCATGTTTCATAATCTTAAGACTCGTGTGATTTAAGCATCTCAGTTCTCCTAACCCCTCTTGCTATCAGAGGAACTTGCATTTGTAAGAGTAAGGTCTAGATCCATACAGCCAAGAATAATCAAGCATTCTCTTTTCAAATTTTAAAGTTTGTGCCATTTAGCACATATATAGGGTTGCTGTTGGCAGATATTGTAGTAGCAGAAGTATTCGCTAAATAGAGAAAAAAATAATCAAGGCAATAAACTCACAATTAAAGTTGGAACAAATCATAATTAACAAATTCAAATAATAGCAATCTCATCACAAGGTACCTAACAAAACATTAAAATTTAGTCTTCAGACAAAAATATCAATTTGTAAGTGGTACTTTTGTTCTAGTGATTAAATATTGATAATAAGTTCCTGTTAGATCATAAGGCTTTTTTAGACCTATTTATAATTCATAAAGACAGTCAAATAATTATTATATATTTATTACCACAAGTATGCTTGAAATTTGGCTAAATAATAATTTTTCTTTGGACCAATTATTATTCGCATGACATTCATTCACACATAAGTGCCTTAATAAGTTTAGAATTAATTGACCTATACAAAAAAAGGTTTCTTTGGTAACATATTATTTTGATTAATTAATTTTAAATATCAATTTGTAAAATAAAATAAAATAAATGTTTTTAATTTTATTAATTTTCCTTAACGACATAAACTTGTTGTTTAAAAGTTCCATTTGTCGAGATATACCTTTACTAAGAGGAACTTCTTTAATGAGCCTATAAATCAAATGGAATAAAATAGTTTAACAAACAATGCTAGATCTATCAGAAAAAGTAACAAATTTGTTTATCATGTCAAGTCCTTATTGGTTTCTACCCTCTTCTGTAATAACTTTCAACTTTTCCATAATTTTTAAAGAAAAGAAATTCACATGATATTATATTCGCAGAAAATAAAATATAAACATAACCTTCCCACCCTCGATGAATCGACACACACACACACACACACACACACACACACATTTTATTAATCTAAAAATTAAAGCCATACAAATCTCAATAACAATAATAGTAAAGTTGTTTATAGGTTTCAGATGATGTTCCTAATACTAAATACCCCATTCGGGTATTTAGGAGTCTCAATCACTACAAGGAAGGTCAAACTTGTAGATTGTGCCCCTTTTATAGACATTTCAAAAAATATATATTTTGTTGGCAAAGCAAATCCTTATCTACAGTCTATAACTTTTCTCCTCTATACTCAGGAATCTAAGTTTGCATTGGTCAACCCATTTGTATGTGCCTAGGAAATTGAATAAGGAAATAGAGAGGTGTATTAAGAACTTCCTCTGGTTTGGTACAACTAACATTCTTAAAATGGCCAAAGTTAACTAGGATACTTCATGTTTACCTGAGGAGGAAGGAGGGCTTGAATTGATATCTTTATAGGTGATAAAGAATTTTCTTTAGGCCAAAATAATATGGAAAATTATAACTAACAAGAAGTCTTTCTGGTGTAAATAGATCAAAGAGTATTATCTCAAAAACTTAAATTTATGGCAGATAAGCATTAGCGGAGATTGCTTTTGGAGTATGGTACTATTCCCAAGATTGAGAAACCTAATCAATTCATTGATTCATATCAAAATTAGCAAAGGTGAAGGGACCTAGATATGGTAACTGGAGAACCTTTGGTCCGCTCTATAATATAGCTAAACTATTGAATCTTTAAATTAGACTTCCTATTTAGGCCAAAGTAAGCTCTATCATCCTTGAAAATAATTGAAATTGCAACTTCACAGGGTCCTTATTAACTTGATTGCTTCCTACCAATAACCCTAGGAACTAGGCTAAGGATGAAATTAGATGGAACAGAGAGAAAACAGGAAGATTTTCAAATCTCTCAGCCCTCTAATGCTTGAAACCTCATGCCCCCAATATTAGATGGCATAAATTGGTTTGGAATAAATCAACAATGCCTAAAGCTTCTTTTACATGTTGGCTCCTAGCTATTAGAAAACAGAAAACAAAAGATAAGTGCTATAGGATTTCAAACCCTTTATGTCCTTTGTATCAACCTTTACCAGAGACTATGGATCACATATTCTATAATTGTTAATACTCTAAAGTATTATGGAATAAGGTCAAACAGTTGATAGGCGCATTTAGAATTCCCAATAACACCGAGGACCTATTTGAATGAGATATGACCTTGATGGATCAATTACAACAAGATATCATACTATGAAAAACAGTTTCTATATACACCATCTACATGATTTGGAGAGAGTATCAAAAAATACACAAAGACCCATGCTTGTTAAAGGTGGATAACACAAAACACCTACTAGCTAATATATTGAACTAGGTGAGGGAGATCATTCAAGCCTAGGTTATGGACCCAAAGTTAATTCATCCTTAGAATGTTTGATGGAACTTATGACCTATTGAAGCAGATAAGGAGTGGGTAGCCCTAAAATCTATATTGCACCCAAGCAATACTAGATGGAAACAACATGCACAGTAGTTGTAAACAATTGAAAGTGACTGGAAGGGAAAAGACTCACCTACATGGTGTCAAAACTTGTTGAAGTGTAACCTTTAGAAGTAGCATAATAGATCAAAAGAATCAGCTTGGGTGATCGCATCTAGGAGAATGGCTCTTAGTTAAACTGATCAAGATAATAAGGAGTATTCTAAAGCCTTAACTAAAGCCTTTTCTAGTGTTGTATTATAGTTATTAAATGGGAGTGAATATGTCATTTTGGATTATCCAGTAAGTTAATCATGTATAAACAATACAATATTTGTTTTAATGAAAATTTTATTTTATTTTAAAAAATCTAAAGAAGACAAAACTTTAAACATAAAAACAAACTTAATCTCAATAATCCAATATAAAAAAGGCTTTGATACCACTTACTAAATTTAATATAAAATTCACGATAAGAACTCAAATCAATCATGTCATATTGTTAAGAATAAACTTAATTATGAAACCATACCTTAATGTATTATAATAGACTTGATTGAATAGTTATGGCTTCTCTTAGTTTTTGACCTCCCAAAAGATATGTATAGGTTATCTGTCTTTTCTAACAATGGGATATCAAAAAAGAAACCTTAATACTCTCTTGGAGACCATAATCACTTATTTTTAATTTGTCCATCATAAGTTAAGAATATAACACTCTGATTTCTACATATATAATAGCTTAACACTAAAACAGTAAGATATTCATAGAGACGTAGAAGAGCTTAGGCAAAGAGGGACTTACTTAGCTAGTCAAACTTTTTAATGTGATCCTTAAGCTCGCCAAAATATCTAATGAGTTCAGACTTAGTATGCTAATTCCTTTATACAAGAAAAAAAGGGATGTCTAAAGCTATAACAATTATAGAGCCATCAAACTACTTAGTCACATCATAATGTTATGGGAGAAGGTGATGGAGAAAAGAGTGAGAAAAGATGCTCATATCTTAGAGAACCAAATTAACTTCATACTAGTAAGGTCCACGACATAAGCATTAAATCTCCTTAGAAGATTAATGGAATATTATAGGGAAAGATAACATAATCTACACATGATTTTTATTAATTTAGAGAAGATGTATGATAGGGTACCTAGGGAAATCATTTAGAGGTGTTTAGAAGTTAAGGGAGTTCATATGACTTATATGTGAGTTATTAGGGATATCTATGAAGATGTAAAGACTAGATTAAGGACGATAGGAGGAGATACAGAGCATTTCTCTATCAATAGTAAGCTATATTAAAGCTCTTCATTGAACCCTTTTTTATTTGCAATAGTGATGGATGAACTCACTAAGAATATCCAGAGGATATGGCTTAGAGTATATTGTTTGCTGATGACATTATTTTTATGGATGAGATACAACGATATAGATACCGTTTCGTATCGGTCAGTATTGGCTAGAAGGTATTGTACCAGCCAAAAAATAAAACGATATGAAGCCTTTTAAACTGGCCTTAGGTATCGGTTAATACCAAAGGTTCCACCTAGTATTGGTCAGTATCGACCGATATTTCAAATACTGGGTGGTACCGTTAATTTTGAAAAGTGCAGGGACCTAATAGCAAAAAAAATTTACATTCCTGTAGGCACTCTCTCTCTCTCTCCTCTCTTTGTCTCTAACCAGCACACCTCTCTCAAGTCTCACTGCTTGTCATCGTTGTCCTCCACTGCGACATTACCGCGCCTTCCCCCCGCCTACTAGTCTACATCCCTCACCAGTCTCCACCGCGCCTCTCCCTCCTTCTTCTCTGCTTGTTGCTACCTCTGTCTGCCTTTGCCTCCTTCTCCTACACCTGTTGTTGTCTGCATCTGCATTTGTTCACCGCAGCTACCTGCTCCTGCTCATCCTAAAAGAGAAACTAGATCTGGTTTTCATATTTGGTTTTCACCCAACCCGGCCCATTGAATTTGTAATATTTTTAGGTCTGTTTTCAGTTTTTATATATTCTGAATTGCATTTGTGATTGTGAGGTTGTAAATGGTTGGAACTCAGGTGAATTTTGTGAATGGTTGGATTGAAAATTTGGAATTGAATGAAATGCATTGAGTGTTTTGTTTATTTAGCTAGATTGAATTGGATCATTGGAACAGTTACAAAATTGTTATTCTCAAAATTAGTATTAGGTATTTGGGTATTAATTTATCGAAAAACACGTTGTGATATTGATATTTAATGTTGAATGTTATCGATAAAATAATTTAGAATAACTTATGTTCTATTCATAATAACTAAATAAATTAATGAAATAGATAATTTGAATAAATTTTTTAAAAATTATATCTAATTCATAAGAATTAATAGCATTTAAAGAACAAATGATTTCTCGTTTCAATCTCCTAATTACAAAGACAACATTAGGGATTATCATTTGCAGTGGTGTTGGCTTTATCATTTGTACTTAACATGTTCTTCAATACTGGCTAGGCAATGAAACCTATTCTTGGAATATATTTCTTAAACCAAATAAATATTTACCATATTACCTTGGGGTTCTACTGTAGGAAATTCCTTAAGCTATTTGCTTTGATGTATTTTCCTTAAGCATTTTTAGCCTATATAATCTTGTCATTCAACTTCTAATTTAGTCTGTAGCTAGGAATGACCTCCTTGATTCTATTAAAACCCCTAAATCTAATGATATGATATGATAGTTCATTTATATATTTATGTATAGAAGTTAATTACTTAATTTTCTCTAGATATATGAAGGAAAATTCAAAGCATCTTAGTGCAGTACAATCTTACACATAACGATGTAATCATACAAAATGAGTTATATAAGATGGACATGCGTATTATGTAATTTTGTATGTTGAATACTTGAAATGTTGGTTTTTGAGTTATTGGTGAATTGTGTGGGATAAAATTGATTTATGCATAATATAATCATACAAAATGAGTTATATTACATAAGATGGACATACGTATATTGTAATTATGTATGTTGAATACTTAAATTATTGGTTTTTGACTTATTGATTCATACAAATTAAGTTATATTACATAAGATGGACATGCGTATAGTGTAATTGTGTATGTTGAACACTTAAATTGTTCGTTTTTGACTTATTGAATCGTACAAAATAAGTTTTATTACATAAGATGGACATGCGTATTGTGTAACTGCGTATGTTGAATAATTGAATTGTTGGTTTTTGACTTATTGATGAATTATGTTGGATAAAATTGAATTGTGTTGGATGAAATTGAATTGTGTATGATATAATTATACAAAATTTTTACATTATATAAGATGGATATGCATATTACATAATGAAATTATGTGTTCTTTATTTTGATATATGTCTTTATTTATTTTTACAGATAAATAGAAGGAAGTTCAGGTACTCCTGAACATTTAACCGTTTCAAGAAGATACAATGATCCAACTTGGGATCATGCTACATTGGTCCCCGGTATGAAGACTTATACTATTTGCTTGTTTTGTAACAATTATTTGAAGGATGAAGGAATCACCCGATTGAAGAAGCATTTACCTGAGGTCAAAAAAGATGTGGAACCTTTAAAAAAGTAAGTTATAATGTGAAGTGACAAATGAAAATTTTGCTTCAATAATATCAACATAAGAAAGATATTGAATTATGAAATTGGTAGTGAAAGTTCATTTACTAGTGCTCATGATGATAAAGGAAATGTTAAGGATGGTACTGATAATGGCAGTGTTTCTTCCCAACAAGAAGTGAATGTTGCATCTGGCCCTGATGTTAGGAAAAGAAGAAGGTAGATGACTAATATTTTTCCACAATGAACAACTCTTGGAGCTGGGCCTTCAATTTATAGTGTCATGCAATCAAGAGATGTGACTCACAATGTACATATGACAATGGCTAGTGGTTCAATGCTTCCCATTCTTACTATTATCGGCCTATAGTGGGTGTTATAACCTCTTATGGTCCATGATACAAAACTCCTTCTATTGATGACTACAAAGGTAAACTTTTGAGTTGTTTAGTTTTTGAAATTAAAAGTTATTTGGAAGAAAGAAGAATGGATTGGGCTACATATAGGTGTTTAATGATGTATGAAGTTGTGAATGAAGTAGGGCCAAAAAATATTGTTCAGTTCATTATTAACAATGATTTCACTTCCTGTATTAAATGGCTTTAAGAAAAGGATAGGAACACTAAATTTTTTTCACCATTCTCTCATTGCTCACAGAAATAGGAACTCTATTCACTCCTTACACTTGGCCAAGGGTACAAGAATTGTAGGATTCCAAGATATTCAGGATCAGTTCTTGGATCATTTCCAGAATTCCATAGGGAGTTCTAAATCTCTTCCCTCATCTCAAGAGTTTATGGCCTCTCTCTTTCCTCTCCCTTTACCCGAAAGTCTCACAAGCCCTCTTATAGCCGAAGTCTTAGAACAAGAGATAAGAGAGGCTTTCCACTCCCTTAACCCGAACAAGGCCCCAGGCCCTGATAATTTTAATGGGTATTTTTTAGGCATTCTTGGCAAACAATAGGACAGGAAGTCACTAAGGCCATAAAGAACTTCTTTGATCATGGGAAACTCCTTAAGGAGCTTAACCCAACATTTATCTCTCTCATCCCTAAGAAAGCTCAACCAACCACAGTGCAAGATTATAAACTCATTTCTTGTTGCAATTTTCTTTATAAGGTCATTGCTAAGATCATAGCTAACAGACTTCGAAAGTCTCTTCCCCACATTGTTAGCCATAACCAAAGTGTCTTCGTTAAAAAATATCGTCGCATAGGTGATAACGTTTTGTTAGCTCAGGAAATTCTAAGGAATTATGTCCTTTTGAATATTTACAAGTGTTGTGCTTTCAAAATAGACCGCAATAAAGCCTATGATACCATTCATTGGGAGTTTCTCATAAATGTTTTAGAATTTGTGGGGCTTCCTGGGCAATTCATTGATTGGATAAAAGAATGTATTTCGTCCCCATCTTACTCTATCCTCATTAATGGTACCCCTTCCAAATTCTTCAAAGGTAAGTTAGGTCTCAGATAAGGAGATCCTTTATCCCCTTTCCTTTTCATTTTAAGTATGGAAGTCCTTTCCAGATGGTTGAACAGGGCTTTAGATGGTAATCCCTCATACCAATACCATTGGAGGTGTCAATCTCTTAAAATAAACCATCTTCTATTCACTGATGATCTAATGTTGTTCTGTCATGCTAATTTGGAATTTGTTAATTCTTTGCTCGACTGTCTAAAAACCTTGTCCCAATTGTCTGGCCTGGAACTGAACCCCACTAAGAGCCACTTTTTCTTATCCCCTAAGTCGCATAACTTGACTCCTCAAATTGAACTAATGTCTGGGCTGAAGAGAGGTAGTCTTCCCACTAAATATTTGGGGGTTTCACTCATTACTGGAAGGTTGTCCCGAAGGGATTGTAGTCTCCTTTTGGAAAAAAAATTTGAAGCAAGGATCAACAAGTGGACTAATAAAAGCCTTTCCTATGCTGGTAGGCTTCAATTGATCATCTCGGTGCTTTCTTCCTTTCAAGTCTATTGGTCTTCCATGTTCATTCTACCTTCTTCCATCCTAAAGGAGATAGAGGCCAAACTTAGGAACTTTCTTTGGTCAGGGCAGGGATCCTCTCATTGTAATACTAAGGTCAAATAGTCCGACATATGTAGATCTAAAAAGGAAGGAGGCCTTGAGATTAAACACTTACCTACATGGAATATTGTGCTATTTAGAAATACGCTTTGGATTTTGTTTCATGACCCTAAAGCTCTCTAGGTGAAGTGGGTACACTCTATAATCTTAAGAGGGGGAATTTTTGGAGTATCCAACCTAACAATAATATTTTCTAGAGTTGGAGGAAAATTTTAGCGGTGAGGGGTAAACTAGGGAACCAATTCAGATTTAGGATAGGAAATGGAGCTTCTATTTACTTCTAGTAGGACCCCTGACACCCGAGAGGAATTCTTCAGCATTTCTCTCCTCCAAGGGCCATTAATGGATCTGATATGAAAATAACAACTACAGTTTTAGAGGTGATCAGGAATAACATGTGGAGCTGGCAAAAGTTAATAGTTGATACATTGGACTTTCTGGAACCTATCCAATATCAACCGATTAGCTCTCAACAAGATAGTTTGGAGTGATTAGCTGGGTCAGTGAACCGACATGCCTACACTAATTCTTTAGCTTATTCCTATTTAAGACCCCCTGTAAATAATTCCTTGGCATACCTTGGTTTGGTTAAAAAAGAACAACCCAAAATATTTTTTCATCCTATGGTTGGCTTTTTGTGGCAAATTACAAACTAGAGACAGAATGCCTTTCTTCGATACTCCAAATCATTGTTCATTATGCCTCAATGCTAATGAAACAATTGATCATCTATTCTTTGACTGCCTTTTCTCCAAATCAGTATGGACTTACTGCCTCTCCTACTTCCA
>JANVCL010000003.1:29166573-29179635 GCA_026546855.1 Erythroxylum incrassatum | reverse complement strand
ATATTTTTAATTAAACTTTAATTTTTTAATAAATAAGAACAATCTTTTTATCATTTTTTAAATTCTTCAATTTTACTTAATCTTTAACCAGTTTTATAATAATCTAATATCGACTGAACTTTTTAAACCTTAAATCTCCTATATCATCGGTCTAATTTCTAGTCAGGTTTTGAAAACAATGATTAAAGTTTATCATGAATAATTTTTTTAATCTTAAACTAAGAACATGATATTATAAATTCAATTTTAATTTTTACTCCAACATTCAAAGATGACATTATTGTGTCTGGTGGCAATTTAGATAGAATTAGGATTGAAAGTGCATCATAATATTGCCTGGATCACATGTAGACCTTCAACTCCAATCTTTGATTCTTTAAGTCCATGATTAGTGTTTTAACAATATTAATCTATTTTCTTTTAAAATGTTTCATGTGGTCCTTAGAACAATAATTAGTTTTGTTTTCTTTATGTACCAGAAACGGTTGACTTAAAGAGGAGTCTTTGAGCATCATCATCCTCACCTCATCATCTTAAGTAAGAAACTGTAAATTACGGAAATTAATAAATATAAAATTAGCATACTAATTTCTTCTCTTGATTAAGAAAAACAAAATTTAAGATCCCCAGACAAATATTATACTTGTTTCTGATTTTTTTAAAATATATTAAAAATAATTAAGAATTATTTACTAATGATGCTTTATATATTTATAAAATTTTCAATTTTCCTTCCCCTTTTTTTAACTATGAAAATATGATTCCGTTATTTTTTATTTTATTATCTTATAGGTTATTTAGAAATAATCTTTTTATTAGTTAGAGATAAGTGTACGAATTATTAGAATTTCTCGAATTTACATTTTAGTGAGATTTTTATTAGGTTAATGTTAATTTTCATGTAAAATTTGACTCTTTAAAATCTAAAACTTTCAAGAGCTTGTGTTGATATTAAAGTTTTTGGTGAAAATGAGACATGGGCATTAGTGTAAACTCGAAAACTCACATGGAGTTGGATGATAAGACAACGGCAACATACTCTTTAACGTGTTACAGACGAATGACCAACCTATCAAATATGTTCAGTTGTCGTTTGCGACCAAAAGAAGAAGCATTTAGTCGTCGTTTTGAGTCTCATAGTCTGACAGCTGCACGTGATTCGCCCACCTTCTCCACGTTACTCTGCGACCAAATTACCGATGTCTCGTGCTATGTACTCCTGCTCTGCACCTGAATGCCGTAGTAGAAGGGCACGAGAAGATACCATGTTACCTGTCATCTTTATCACATGAATGATACGTCAATTTTAAATAAAAACAGATTTGAAACACGTTGTCTGTTCCCAGTTCAGTTCTAAGTCTTTGCAAGCCTTTTTCTTTGTCTCCATGTGGGGGTAGTTTAACACCACTGCCATTTTTATATCGTCTCTTTCTTTGCTTTTTATGAAATTATCAAAGCTTTAGCTAACACTGGAAGAGACATCGTCGTTAGTGAAGCTTGCAGAATTTGAGGTAATCGTCTGATATCCTGGGCTTTCACAGACTAGTGCAGCATTGGTGACTGGTGCGGCGCTGGTGGCAGTCGTATCGTCGAGAAGAGAAAATAAATCATTTTTGTAATTTGTTTTTATTCAAACTTTATATTTTACTAACAAAAGACTAATATCTTATTGAATATTTTATTATTACTTTTTAAAGTTAATTCCAAAATTATAAAATTTAAATTTTTAATTAACTCTATTTTAATATAAAATGAATTTAAATTATTTAAAGACGGCTTTGTATAAGTTGAGTCAATTATCTGATTATTAACAGTTGACATGTTAATTTCAATAGCTTAAAATTTTAAAGTGTAATGTCATATCATAAATAAAAATGAATTTATTATAAATTTAAAAAAACGTTAAAGTGCAATATAAAATTTTTAAATTGAATTTGTTAAAATAAGTTATCTATAATTTATAAATTATTACATATTTTTAGTATTTTATTCAATATATATTTTAGAAATGATAACTATTAATTAAAGGACAAAAAAATCAATTTGATGGTATAAATAAAAAGCAAAAACAAGATCTAGGCTTGAGCTCTTAGCCATACTCTTTCACTTTAGCGGTGATCCCACTACCACGAGAAAGTGTAAGTCATTATAACAAAATTCAATAGCTATGAATTGCATAGAATCCCAATATGTACAAAAGAAAGTTAAAAGATGGGTCAACCAATTAACTAACTAATAATGAAGCTGTGGATGGAAAATCTTTGGAGGTTGTGGGTACAATAATTATGTGTTAAGTCAACCATTCTGTCCCTTTGGTCAATTAATGTGCTTTAGAGAAAACTAGCAATTAGTTACACTTAATAAGCAGCCTCATGTGTGATGAGAGGCTCCAACCTCCATCACTTTTAAAGATGTGATTAATTTCCTTCTATATTTTGCATAACTATTCAATCTTGCCACCCGCCGTTTATTTAGAGAAATTGGTCTTTTGAAAATAATTTCTTTATTATATAAAGATATAAATACGTACTATTAGACTTCTCCAAATTTTATATTTCGGCAAAATTCTCACAAAAATTTAAGGTTTGTTATTGTCACATAACCATTTAATAACTTCTCTTTTTTTCTCACTCTTTATCTTTTTTAACAACATAAAGAGTTTCACGGTTTAGCGAACTCTCTAGATTTTGTTGTTCTTATATAACCATTCAATGGTTTTTTTTCTCTTTTTTTCCTTTTCTTTTTTAACATGAGAAAGAATTTTACCTGTTTAGATCCCATTGAAAAAAGGAGTATTTTAATAGGAAAAAGAGATTTTATATCCTTTTTAAGATTAAATCATAAGATTTAAAAATGTGTTTATAAATTCTAGCAAACTTATGTGATAAGGATTTCTATACTATAAATGTTTGCTTTATTCAACTCATTGAGATGCATCAAATTTTAGAATTTTTACACTTTCTTATGTATAAAAAAATGTAAGAAAAAAAGTTTTATTTAAGATAACAAAATAAATTATATAAAGTTATGTATCTTTTTTTATTAAGGATCTATCTTCAAAATTTTTAAAATAAATATAAAATGTTTAGCGCTTGACAGTAATATTTTATATGATAAATTTTATTTAAATGAAATTTAATAATAATAATAAATAAATAAATCTGCAAAAAATTTAAAGAATTAATTATTAGATTTAATATAAATAAGGATTATTTTATTAACAATAAAAATATAAAAATAAATTTATAATATTAAAAAATTAAATTCTTATTTAATTTTTTATTTAAAAAAAAGAAAACGTGTCGAGCATGGCATTCAAGTCAAGTTACCGCTTGCGCCGTCGTCAACTCAAGACCCAAAAACCAATAAAGCATATGGTGAAAGAAAAATATGACATTGAAATTCTTGTCACGTTATATAAACGTGAAAACAAAGGTTAGACTAAACCGTCAAAACTTAAGATCAAATTCAAAATAAATAATTTATAATATTATTCAATCGCCACTAAAGAGTATAAGCATTTATAAAATAATAACACCAAAATAAAACTGTTAGTTAATAAAAATTATTACAAACCGTTTTAAAGTTACAAAAATTATTTAAAATCGTTCATATATTATATGTTGTACATAGCTTTCTTTTTACGGGTGACTTGAACTTATGACCTTTCAAATTATAAGAGAGTAGCTTTATCGATTATTTCAAGACTCATTAATTTAATTAAAATTATTTTATTATGTTTCTAAGTGTTAGTAAATATATAAAACTAATTAAGTTGGTCTCACACAATAGGTTAAGTTATTTTAGTGAAACGATCACTTAACATGATATCAGAGTCTTTATGATCAAGTAGTCGTAAATTCAAATCCTATCAACCACCTATTATTCAGCACAAGATAGAGTAAGCTTGTGCAAGTTTCAATTCTAAAGGGCTTTCACTTAAGGAGGTGTGTTAGTGAATATATAAAACCAATTAAGTTAGCCTTGAAACGGTCATTTAACACTAAGCGATAAACCAAAATTCTACAAGTTTGACCTATTTCATAACACACCCACATCTTTGTCTCCTTGTTATAAAAAAAGAAAAATGAGGCAGGAACAGTGTTTAATGTCATTCAACTTTAGGGAGCAGGCCCTTAGCTTTCTAGGAGTGGGTAATTAAACTTGTTTTAGGAATACAGCAATAATGTCCTACAAATGTTCACTAATCATGACCAAAACTTGATATGATTGTTTACACACTAAAATCTCTCAATTAGATCAATGTCGTGCGACCGAGGTCAATTAAAATAATCATCAAAAATTCATTTTCACATAATTCGAGTAAGTAAAATATATGGGATTAAAATTTGAATTTAAGGTTAATGTCCTAAAGCCTTTGAATTAAAAAAACTTAAACTTTCTATATTTTAGGAAAATAAATTATCTTTAAGTTGGGTTATTAGAATAATTTATTAAAAAAAAGACTATAAAGTCAACTACCTCTCACCATCCAAACTATAAGAACTGTGACACCCTCATACCAGCAAAGTTGAGCGTGGGCAGGTGAATTAGGTAAAGCAATAATGTTGTGTTTTGAACGATGGATGGCTTTTCCACCGATTATAGACAACTTAATTACGGTCAGAACATTTGAAACACGTTTCAGTCCCGGGTAATAATGCTCATATATATATAATTAGAAAATACGAAGACACGTCAAATTTTTAGTTTAAGAAATATTATAAATTCTGATTTTAAAAAAATTTCTTATAGTTTTAAATTTTAAAAAAAAGCACTTCTTTTAGATTTGGATAAAACAAAGATAAAATACACTCATTTTGAACATCAGATCAAATATTATCTATATGATGATATAACTTATTTCTTAAACTCGAACCAAATTATTAGAATTATATTTGACAATCAGTTGATTCTATCAGCTGTTAGTTGTAGTTGATTATATTAACTAATTTGACCAGTAAATTGCATGAGCTGTTTGTTAAAGATATTTGATAAAATTGATTATTTAATATTAACTGTTTATGTGTAAAAATGACTTATAAGAACGTGACTTTAAATAAATTATAAAGATATAAATATTATATATCTTAGTATTATGATGAATATTTTTATAAGAATTTAGATTTTAGAAAAATCATATTCATCTATATTGTTTATCTTCTATCAAAATTTTATGCAGCTTTTTTTATTTTTATTTTCATTTAAGGTCAATATTTTATTTCTACCATATAATTACATAAAACAATTATAAAAACACACGGTTATTTTTAGCATATATATGTTTTACCATATAGAACTATATCTGTCTTTGACTCTTTTACCATATAGAACTATATATATTATTAAGAAATGTGTAAGTGTCAACCCACATAGGACGTGGTTTCTACCGTTGGAATGAAAAACCGAAATTGCAACCACCTTTCGGTTGGTAAAGAAAACGAGAAAAGAGACAACATTGAAATTTCAGTCATAGGAACAGCAAAAGGCATAAATTTCTAAAAGCAAAAAAAAGAAAAGAAAAAAGAAAAAAGAAGGCAACCCTACATGGGAAATTCTGCACTTTCGCTTGGTCCCCCGCAAGTTGCTTTTCACCTCATCATACGTTTATGCCTTTGCACACAGTGGTCTATTCTATTGACCAAAACTTATTTATATTCTATATATAGGAATAAGAACACACAGAAATATTTAGAATACTTTAATTAAATTAGTTATTTTAAGGATCGTATGACATGTAAAGGTATTCCATCAAAACAAATAAATAGTCAGTGTGCACCTTCTCATCATAGACTAAACTATGTTCTCACGTCAAATTAATAGATATTTTAATTGGAAATAATGAAAAGTTTCTAATTTAATTTAATATTTTAAATTGAGTTCGATTTTTTAATTTTAAACTATAAAACAAATGTACAAAAAGTCAACATAATTAATTAATAATAGTTGAATATTGAAGTTTAAATTTGCAGTAATACATGTCTAATGTCTTGCTTTATCTCTTATTCCAAGATATACAGTCTCAAGAAGGAAAAAAGGAAAAAGAAATAATTTTGTAATCAAGTTCTTCAGATTCCAATAACAATGTTTACAGATCCCTCCTCACCTTAGATTCCCGTCAAAAGTTAAATTACTCATTATGAAATTTACCACGGTTCCCAGATTCATTTCTTAGCCAAGTTGCCTGAAGTATTCTCAATTTACCAATTTCTTATATATACCGTTTTCATCCATTAGTATTAGATGTTGAATTTGAATAAAACATGCATATGACGAGTCAATTTATAGGTACAACTAACACCAAAACTTAGGACAATTCCAAGTCATGATTCATTGGACGTGTTGTATAAATCAATTAATGGTACAAAGAATATCCATAATTAAACCTAGTGATCGTACAAATTTATAGAATCATAATGCATGCACGTTCATAAAACTAAGATATAAAATAGTCAATATTAAAAGCTGCCGACGGTCTGTGGTTCTTCCATTTGTCCCCGTCTAAGCGCACCAAAATTCTAGATCTAGACATAATGTAAATTTTCCTTTTAGTATCTTAGCAAAATTCAATTACTAATAAATAGGTTATTAAAAATTTTGTAATAAACTAAGGAGCACTAAAGGACAAAGGGATGAACGAAAAGAATGTTGCTATAGATTGTTGATTGAAAAGACGAAAATGGAAGAAAGTACAACTAATATGACAAAGTTTTTTATCTTTAAACGTTTCAATAGGTATTAATTGTCATAAAATTGGCTAAATCTTCTGTAAAATTAAAATTTTAAAATATGATTAAAAAATTATTTTTATCTATAAAAAATTTAAAGTTTAATTAAAAATAATTAATTAATTTAACTTATAAGAACTTATTAATTAAAAAATTACCTAATAATTAATAAATTAATCAATTTTTGACAACAAGAGTTATTAAAGTAAATTGAACCGCAAAGTTGAAAACCGAACTAAAAGTTAGACACTTCAAGATTTTTACAGTTGAATCGGCTAAATTGGTAAAGTTTTTTAACAATTAATAGTAATTCAATAATACGAGAATGTGAGTTAATTTTTGTTCCTTCCTTTTGTATTGTTGTTATAATTCAAAACTACAAGGTGACCCTTTTTTCAATTCAAAGATGAAATATCACAGTATTTGTAACACCTTACTATCATGGAGCGTATATTAGCACATTCAGAGGACATTCAAGAACATACCCTATGAGAATGATATGTTAGAGAAATCACATTCACTTCATATGGCATCATAAAGAACATAAGTATTTAAAACATTAACATATCTCATTTCATTAACAAAACATGTTTTACATTGTCATTTCATCACAAACCATCCATATAGTTACAATATAAAACCATCTGTGTTCATACTGTTTATATAAAATATTCTACACGAGATGAAAAAGTATACAAAAGCACTCTATCCAAACTCCTCAAAGGACATCTTACCAGAAATTTGAGGTATATCTTGAACTCAAAATAGATAATACTAGACACCAATTAGATTGCTTAACAAGCAAGGTCTCATTTCAGTACTTGAAAATTAACGTTACAATTTTGATGAGTTTTATGAACTTAATAGGTGAACCATCCTCGATATGTTCACTCAAAACAGATCATATATATATCACATGAATAAAACCCAGCTCAATCAATATAACACATCATACAGATTTATGCCTCATATATCACATTATTCATCACACTTCAACAAGCACTTTAACAATACAATCACTTTACTTAACCATTTCAGAAGCATCTTCTGAATGCAAAAACTTCATATAATCATCTCAGAAATATTTCACTCATTTATCACAATTATTCATATCACCATCGAGTTCATAAGCATTTCACAGTGTTATCTCAATATAATTCAACATTCATTTGCAAACAATTTCATAAATACATGTAAAGATACAAATGCAAATGCAAATAAGATTTACTTCTATTTTTACTTTGTTGTGACTGAGTGCCTAATTTATTGGTTATCGGTCCCATATATGTTGTGGATACCGGGCTTACTTCAGTATTGTCTCGTATCCATTGTAGATACTAGGTTCATTAAACGTTGAGCCTAAGGCTCTGTGTATCTGAGCTTAAAGCTCTTTTCATGTTAGCTACTTCGGCCACAACTCTTTTATGTGAATATGCATATTCATGTAATGAAATGCAACATTTTAACATAATATATCATCAATCACTTTTCAATCAAGAAACACATCCAATTATCACAATTCATCAGATCTATATTCATCATTCAACATGTAGTTAAGAATTTATTTTTCTTATTCACATTCAAATCATAAACTTCTAGGGCAATCAATTGTCTGCAGTCATCAATGTCACAGTTATATTAATATCGATTCAATATAGAGAAATCTAGTTTAATTAAAAACAATATGAACAGAATACATTTCTAATCGAGGTCACATATCTAGGTTACTCATAGTACACTCCAGTTAGCTATTACCTCGACGAACCGACAATGTCTAGATGGTGTCGGTTGATTTGTGCCTCTAGTTCAAGCAATACACACATGTACACATTACTAACTTGCTTAATCAAATAAGTACTCAATTATACACATGTATATGTGTTATGTTCAATGTGGGCTTAATTGATTATCCCAGGTATGTAACCTTATTCACAAATCTTAATCATTTATACATCATGACTTGTACAACATTTAGTTTGCAATTAAGTTTATGCTTTAGGTAAGTTTGATTACCCTAAATTCATTGATCATACATTCATCAATTCTTTCCAAGCATTAAATATTCACACAATTTTTCAATTCTCATTCAATCATACCTAATTCATTTCTTATATTCTTTGAATCACATTTGCATTCATATGAACATCTTTATACCATTAACAACTCACACTTCTTAAATTCATATACGTTGATATAAATAATTTCATTCCTTAATTTATAACCTCAATTAACAAATTAAACTTATCAAACACTTAATCACTTAATCAAGCAACTTTCTAGGTTCATTTCAACCCCAATCAAGTCTAATTACACCATTATAAAGTGTCTTAATCTTATATAGTCCAGCAATTGCCTAAAAACAATCTTTTCTCTTTCCAAAGTACTTCCCACGACCATGGGAAGGAGCCTTATAAATCCCACGATCATGGGATGATTCACTCACCCATAACCTTCATTTTGCTTCCAATTTTTTACTCCTTTGTGCTCCTTCCAACTTACCTTCACCAAAGTCCATCATTTTCACTTCAATTCTATGTTATTCAAGCTTCAATACCTCATCAAATTCATGTCTAAACCCAATTCAAATATCATTCATTAGGCAACTCATAAATAATGATCTTCCATGCATTAAAACCAAAACAGAAAACGTCATTCATTTGATCATACATGTAGTCCTAATTCTTTTCTATTTTAAGATCACTTTATTAGCACCTTTCTTTAGCATCAATTTACCTTCCTTGTACTTCAAATTTCAATTTAATTCATTCATAAAAACAACCGATAACGCACAGTTCATACTTTAAGAACACAACATAACATATCCAAGTTCTTCTATCAAATTCCAGCACAACATCTTCATCAAAGTAACATGCAATTTATCCTCAATTCAAACAACATAAACTTTCTACTATAACAAGCCATAAAGAACAATCTTTTACTTACTTATTTAGCATGAATTCCAGCTCAATTCATTAGGTCAACTTTGCCTTATATGCATGCAAGATTCATCACATATTATAATAAGATGTTTTTCACTTAGGATAAGAGACAACAATAATCTGATTCTTTAACTATCTTATGAGGGGTAAAAGTTTGGATTATTGATGTAGCAATTGGACATAAACATGGCAAAACACAAGGCTATAAAGATTGATAGGATTTCGGTGGTGTGTGAGAAGAAGACAAGTGAAGAATGGACATAACTGGGACTACACTTGCAGGAGCTTAACACCTAAGGTGCTAGGTGTCACCAACTTAATTTGACATTTGTCCATAGGCATGTTCTCTATTTGTCAAGTATATATGCTGCCATGTCACTTAATTACTTATGTCAAATGTCACTCATTCATCTATGCCAAATGTCACTTATTCATAGGCTTAATCATCCTAATTTGTTCATGTATTCATTTGTCTTACCATTTGGCAATTTTCCTAGACCAAATGTACACTTTAATTCATCAAAATTTCAATTTTACCAAATAAATTCTAAATTTACTACTTGTAATCAATCAAATCAAAATGCAAGGCATAAACAAAATATAATTCACATAATGATTATTTTAACCTTTTCATACCCCGAAATAAGTCAATTGAGTGCATAGATATTATTTGCAATGTGTACTAAATCATAATTTATGTGTGTATGATATTGATATGCATGTGAATGAAATGCAATTCATGAATTTTCAATGTTATAAGTTATATGCAATAGTCTAGGGTTCTAATCCCTTATTTAAAAAAATCGACTATTACAGTATTGTATATTATATAGTATTTCTTTTAAGCCATAAAATTTATTAAAGTAATTTTAATATCATGAGTTTCATGTTACAGATTGGATTATGATCAAATATATAATAGAAAACATCTTTGGGCAATTTTAATTCTGGTAAAATGACGTATCCATGCCCTTACTTATGGGTACATTTACTTTTGTCCCTACGTACTCAAATTTAAACTCTCATAAATATGAGAAGATACTCTTATTCCTTAATTATTAGGTTAAATCCTCAAAAAAGGATCTTTCGTTTCAACTCTATTGTTATTGTGAGTTTTATTTTATTTTTAAAAGAAAAATAAAAATTCATAACTAAAAGTTTGTTTATAAATTGATATTTAATTTTCATATATTTTAATTATTTAAAAATTTTATATTTTAAGATATTTAAAATTTAAAATTTATTTATTAAATATTTATCAAATTTATTTTTCAAAATATTTTAAATTTAAAATAATTAAAACTAAAATAAGATAAATAATTGAATCATATTAGTTGCAATTATTATTAGTTATTAATATTCAATAACATATATTTAATTGATTGTAAATTAAATTATACAAATAAAAATAAAATTCAGTTTTTCATGGTTTTCATAAATTATGGAAATTAATTAAAAATCAGAAATTAAAACAAACCGAATTTTTACTGAATATAAAAACAAAAAATACAATTTAAACAAGCTTGATCCTCTCTTTTTTTTGGAAAATTAGGAAAATTAAAGTATATATAAAAAATATGAATAAAGGATAATCACGAAATAGTTATATTAAGCAAGTCCAATTAAAGTTTGAATATGTATGTCATGTCAAACGAGTAGCATAGTTAAAAAAATCATTAAGTTTAAATTATGATTATGATTACCAAATAAACAATCATTAATTGATCAAAATTAAATGTAGGTGTAAGATGTGACACTTTCTTAACTGTATCTACATGTCAAGGGATGTGTATGTATACCTTTTCCCCGTAAACAAATCTTGTGGGATTACAAAACTAAAGCTTGTTGGAGGAGGGAAAAGATTAACTAGTAACCTAATTGGTGAACGTTTAAATCATGGACCAATGCGGCCAATATCAAAAGGACAAAAACGTAGGAAAAAGAAGATATTATGTTGATGACAAGTGTAAGATCCTGCCTAGAGCTGCTCATCAAACATTTGATATAATGATACTGACGTTAATTAATTAGACCCCTCATGAATGATTCATCTTATGATTTATATTACTTATTTGCCTAACCAATAGTTAATATCGAAATTACAAATTATTGCAAGTAATATAAGTTAACGATAATAATACAAATAAAAATTTAGGATTATAGTTAGAATATTACAAGTGAACTAATCAAATATTACTAATACGATAATTCAACTTACCTCTTAAATTTAATTTGAATTTAGTTAATAAGCCTAATTTAGTCAATTTGGTTTGGCTTTAAGAACTAAATCAAGCAACATTTAATTAGTTTAATTTGAAGTTAATATTGCATTTATTTATTGTTATTTTTTAGCCGAGGTTTAAGGAAAAGAATTTTTTAAAAAAAATTAAAATGAGTTTTTTTCCCAAAATTTTAAAGATGAAAGGGTATTTCTTTGATTTCTTAGACTACCCTTAAATTAAAAAATGTATATTTATTTAATCAAAACTTCAAAGTTTAAGAGTTGTAGTACTACTAGTGGATTTACTTTTTCTAGTTGAGGCTTAACGAGTAAGGTGATGATGGAAAATTCTTTTACTGGAAGAAAACATGATTTAGGATTGGATGTCAAATCTTCCCCCATTATCCTCGAATTAAAAGTGAATGGAGATTATTTAAAGCTTTTGTGTAAGCCGACACATTGTTATGAAATTTAAGCAAGCATAGGATACGATAAGATTTGGTAGCATGCCATTTCCATGTACACTCAACCTTTTTCTCACTCTTTGTCCTTTCTAAACTTTTCTTCCTTGTCTACTTCAAAGTATTAAGCTCAAGCTTAGACCATCACACAATTTGTTTTTTTTTTTTGGTTGACAATAAGGTTAGCTTATAAGCATGTTTGATGGCAATAGAGTTTTGTTGCTGTGGAACACTAATCTTTGCTCACCATACATCAATGGACATTTAATTATCAATAAGCTTTATATAAACATAACAAACAACATTACGGAGTCTTGAGAAATCCAATAATACACAGCCTTTTTTTTATAGGTTGATGGGTCTTTATGTCATCAATAAACCAAGCTTTGCCCTAAAGACACGATTACACTTAATTAATTGGGCTCATGCTTAAGGAATCTTGTAGGTCACCACATTCTTTGTCAGTTTATTTCATGCTCTTGTTGGGAGGTGAGGACCACGTACGTTTGTGCAATAAAATTTGACGTTGGATTGTGTACAATAGAAAAACTGTATGTGTTATAAAAGATAGAAATAATATGGTGTGCTACTACTTGTAGATGCACCATTCAATAGTTAGTGTATTAGGATGGTTTAGTTTTACCTACACATATGGAGTAGATGGTCACATGTGTATTGGGATGGTTTGGTTTTACCTACACATATGGGGTAGA
>JANVCL010000003.1:29148045-29166473 GCA_026546855.1 Erythroxylum incrassatum | reverse complement strand
TAGATGCACCATTCAATAGTTAGTGTACGTTATTGATTTTGGTTTTACCTACACATATGGAGTAGATGGTCACATGTATATTAGAATGGTTTGGTTTTACTTACACATATGGAGTAGATGGTCACTTGTGTATTAAGATGGTTTGGTTTTACCTATACATATGGGGTAGATGGTCACATGTGTATTAGGTGTTTGAAATGTACTATAAATAGAAGGTTTGATGTAAGAGTAAGAATGAATGAATTTATAAGAATAAGTCTTCTCTCCCAAATACTCTTCAGTTTTAGTTTCGGTTTTATAACAATATTATATTTTTTTAAAAATCATTCACTGGCATTTAATCAATCAACTTTTTGAACAAGTGCTTCCAACATAAACAATTCCTTTTTCTTTTATGGTTTTTTTAAGGATGTCAAGCATGGAGGGTATATTGATAATGGCATGATGAGTTTGACTTTGTGGAGAAATTGGCAGTCTTTCTTGCACCAAAGAAATTCCACAAACAAGAAGGGCTCCCACCACTATCTTTATAACTTGTTGAAGCAAAGTATAAAATGCTCCATTGTGATCTTTTTGGAAAATACCTGAAAAGTAGAAAAAAGATAGGATCTTGGACTCCTTTTTTCGCGGGTGTAGAAATAACAAAAAACAAATTTGGTAGGAAAGAATTGAGGATAGGTACTAGTTTGTCACCATTTTCAACATTGAACTACAATTTCAGGTGTTCAAGTGATACTTGGGCTACAACTTACTAGATCTTTAGACAACAAGAGGGGCCCTTTGAGCCTTTCGTGCCATGCGGTTGGTACAAAAGGAGCAAAGTAAGGCCAAGAAGGAAATCATGTTGTGGTGGTAGTAATATGGTGGACTTTACAAGTGACTTATCACTTCCTCAAAAGGGTTGGTTAATCATAGTTGATGTTGGTGGGGTTGCATATTCCTATCTCATGATTCTCACTTTTGTTCCCTCCAGGTATCCTTAATCACTTCGTTTGGTGAAAGTTTCAAATTTCAGTCCAATACACATTTCCATCTTTTTCAAATACGTAGAAGAGCTTTTAAGGTTTTAATGAAAATTCAATTTATAGCTTCGAACGTACTTCTTCCTCGTAAACTTTGATTTGCAGTACCAAGTAACATAGAGTTCATTACCACTAGCTGCACGAGATGACATTGGAGACAGGTACATGCTTAAGACATTGCCAAGAGATGGCCAGGTTCTATTGCCATCACCCGAATCATAGCTAACTGAAATTGAGAGCAGTCTTCAGCAACGACAATCCAACAATTCGTTTAATCAAACCAAGTTAGTTCCCTGAAATGGAAGACAACTAGCTCAAGGAAATCTGATCCCATGTAATTACATCAATGGACAAACAGAAAATAGTTGATCCGAGTACACCCTTCAATTCTACAACCTTTAACCCCTCAAGTATCTTCTTAACTATCTCCAGCAGGACTAGGAAAGCACTTTTACTTCGGTTACTCATTTTTGTGTTTCTACCTTAAAGAAGGTTCACAGCTCATTCGGTTTTGATGACCAAAGTTACTTACCGGTCAAGGTTTCAGTCTCAGCTGCATATTTTTATTCCTATCTATTACAGGCCTGACTTCAGATATCTTAAAGCACAATCAGGATCATGCGCACCTACTTTCTACATTCGTAACATACATATTTGATTCATTAGTTGTCCAAATTTTGTACAGAACATGTCATATTTCTTGTTTCTGCAGCTTCCCATAATTAAATACGTCCATAAATATATCAGAAATAGGTGAGCTGCTGCTGCATTCTTTATTCTTTAATGTCCTCTGCTCTTCATTTTTCACAATGCTATTGAGAAGCTCTGGACTAATCAGTAATAAGGGAACAGGCCTACCCAAATTTTCAAGATTCAAATCCGATAATAGAACCTTTAGTTTATATAAAGATCCCTTTATCTTCAATCCCTTCAGGCCTAAACAAGTGGAAGAAAACCAAATCCTGACAGCCGATTATCAAAATAAGATGGAAAAGGCATATAAAACAGGAACAAAAATTCATTATCAGTTTTGACATAACAAAAAATAATCCAATACCATTAAACAAAAACAAACCTTGTGCTTGATAGAGTTGAGTTAGCAAGAACTTGAGAAGTCCAACCTATAGAGATTATAGAGTCCATCCACTATACAATATGCAGTGTCCCATCTGTAGAATCACCATTCCTTGAAGCCCGATGCCAGCAGTCGTACTAATAACTGTCAGACAGTAGAAAGCTAACACTTTTCTGATTGCAGAACAAAATCTAACCAGGAAATTGATTTTCTTTTCGGTTAATTCATAACTTAGTAACTAAACCATTACTTATATAGCTCCAAACCAAAAAGTCCATATTGATGACCTGAAATTACTAAGAAAGACTTGTTGGAGGTAAAACGTGATCCATAATATGTGATGATCAGAGGATCTCTTTCAAAAATGAGAAAATTAAGATGTTAAGCTTGTGCAACCATGTTAGCATCACTTCTGGTTTTGTTTAAAATTCTTTCATCTAAAATATTTTGGTTTCTGAATTCTAATATTGGTGACAATCTCGAAATATTTTGTTTATAGGGATGGTATGAGTAGGCAATTCACTTTGATTGGGTCCCTGACGGAGCAGGAAGCTGATGAAGCTATTTTACAATTCAAGGCTTAGATTGATACTTGTAGAATTCTTGTGAAGTGCTATTTCTTCCTCTATTTTCTTAATATTCTTTCTACATGTTCTGTAATGAATTTACGAATACTGTAGATCTAAAGCATTAGATGTTTGTCAATGCCTTGAGAAGTAGAGGAAACTAAATTCTGTATTTCTATATGAAGTTCAAGTTTTAGCTGCAAATATGTGATCCAATAATTTATATTTCTCTTTTCAGTTCTAGTAATATAGTTGGATATGCTACATTTATGGTTTGAGTTTGCCAATTTTCAAGTTGGTCTTCCAAAGAAGATTGGCTTCTGAAATGAAAGCTTCATGCCGATACCATCTCCTTAAGGGAAGCCTGAAGAGCAAGTATGACGATGACAATAGTAATGACAAGGTTGGTGGTCCTGAAGACTGATGGTGAAATTCTTGACCTTGAGAAGCATTCATCAGCTTCCAAAGATGAAATTGTTGAGAACCACAGATTGTCAGGAAGCAGCAGGAAAACACCCAACTCTAATGTCTGATAGCCCTACAACAGTTGCACTGAACTGTTGCAATTACACTTTTATATTTCAGGTTATAGAGAAAGCAGAGGAAGGTGGGAGCTTGGAGAAACAACAAACTCAAAACCGCGCTGAGTATACAAATGAGCAAATTGGATTCCAGAATGCGACAAAAGTTGAACCAAAAGAGGAAGCAAATGGTCATCTTGGATGAAGGAAGCATGATGTTCCCAAGAATTATGGATTACTGCTTTTCAGACAGATCTTTGTTTTTATCATGATCCTCTGGAGAAGTGAATTCTGTGCTGATAGCTTTGTGGTGGCAGATTCTGAATTTTATCTTATGTCCCATTTTGTTCTCTGCTGCACTTATATTCACCCCTACCATTTAGTTTTAATTTATAGACCAACAAATTGATCCAACTAATTTGGTTAAATCCAAAGATTAAATGCTTGCATTTAAGATTAATTAAAAAATTTAAGTACCAATTTAAAATTATGTTGAAAAAAATCATCTAACTTTATATCTATGATTAATTTTGAGATCTCAAGTTAAAGAATCATTTATACGATCATCATAGTGAGATTTTTTAAGGATATACAAGTAATGTTTCAAATAGATTTTTTGGATGAGGTCAATTTAGTGAACTTTTTCTCTAATAAGCACCTATATGCTTGTTTAAGTATCTCCATACTTTAGCCTATGAGATCAACTACTTCATTTATAAGGAAAAATATAACGTGTGCTAGTTTTTTTTTATGTTTTATTAATATCCAGTCTTAATAAAACAATAACAAGGAATAATTTAGGGATAAAACATAAATACAATATGAATCTCATACTTATATTCTCGTCAGAATTTCATTTGCAATATATTATTGTCCCATAGACTTTATCATATATATCTAAATATGTACATGATAAAGAATGAATTTATATCACTAAATTAAAACCAACTAGTTAATTTTCGGGCATAAACCAACAATCTCTCATTTGTACTAAGTTATTCGTTTAAGTATCTTGTACCATCTCACTATATAATGATCATATTACTATTGGGACAGTGGTTTAGTAAGAGAATTCTACAATATGGTCTATAGTGAGGCACTTGCTTAATAGTACAACTTTAATATCAAAATATTATTATTAAGAGAAACTGCCTAAACACATCTTTAGATATTTGATGATACTTTATCATCTTTTTGCATACCTAATAGTTCTAATGTTTTACAGTACATTACTCTCTAAACAATGCAAGGAACTATACCAAATTTGTTAAAGAACTTCTTATCTATATAATCATTTCCATTAAATGAAATATGTCTTGTGGCTTAATTAGCAACCATTGCCACGTTAAAACCTTTCCATTCTTAAAATAATATTATTCTAAGTAAAATTTATGTTAACTATGATTTACTTCTAAAGTTAATATCTGTATAACCTTAAACTCAAATACCAACTCATATTAATTTAAAAAAAAATACCAACTCATATAATAAAATAATGGATATCTTCAATAATTCACAAGTATAAGATATCTCAGATATTAAACACCTTTAGTATGTTATCCATGTACTTGAAGTACAATAGGTAACAACTTTCAATCCATCTCTATAGATCTAATTGTTAGAATTAAGTTATTATATTTTCATATCTAACAATAATTGTTTTTGGATAATTATATTTTCAACATTTGAAAATTAGAATTATTATTCTATGTGAGCAATATGTCTCTATATACTCTTATTAAGGAGAACAACTATACTCCCACTAACCTTCTTGTAGACTTGATAATTCATAATTGTCTCTAAAAAAACTATTTGAATTCATCACGAAAATAAATTTGTTAATGTCTCATAGCATTTCAACTATACATCTAATGTAGCAACAAATGTAATAGTTCTAATTAGATGTATTGTTATGATATTTGAAACTTTCAAATTTGATCTTATACCTGCTACTTATCTTGAGAATCATTTTTCTAGAAGTATTCATTGAAATGAACAATTTGTTCAATGGTCTGTAATAATATACCAACTTTTTGGATATCTCATAACTTTTTACTATCTATTTAACTTCTAAACTTAGTGGATAAATATGCTTCAACTAAGCATCCAATCCCCAAATCATTAACTTTGATTCTTTCAAAGTCTTAGTGTTTCATATCTAATGTGAAATCTTACTAATTGATTTAATTTCAACTACTGAAGGTAAGTTGTAGTACTAGGTATAACTATAAAATAAATAAATATTACATCATACAATATATTATACTGTGTATTCCTCCTTTCATAAACCTATACTCTTATAAAATTTAGTTGTGGAGATATTCACTAAAGAATCTTATTTCTTATAATTAATAAAAATTTTCAAAACCACCACATTGATTTTCGAGGTGCTTTAATATTCTTAATGCTTAATTTTTACTTAGATTTAAACATTTTGATTTTTTCAAAATTTTAAATCAATTTTTCATTTAATACAAATGATTATATCCTGTAAAGTCATTAGTACACCCAATATAAAAAACATCCTTTTATGAATTGTTATTCCATCTAATATATCACATGTATAAATTTAACAACTCAATACTATCATCATCCTTTCACCAAAGGTTGATTTGATTATTCTTAAACTTAACAAATTTCATATGTTTCATAATTGAAGGGATATATATAAATATATATGATTATTACTATGTTGATTTAACCAGCATGACATAAAATGATAATCTCAGTTATCCAACTTTTTACTCTTGCAACTATATTAAGCATAAGTCTCTTTTGATCCAGCATATACAAACTATTTGTATAAACCTATATCAACTACTTTTGTTGAATAATGTAGTTCTTATCATGCATTGAATATTGTAATAATGTTAAATATGAATTTATTATTAAATACTCGTAAGCATGAACTAGAAATATATATAATCTTTATCATATTGTGTGTAAGCAAAAAAAGTCATGCAATCGTTTTCTTTTTTTAATGATAACTATTATTATTATATAGCAAATGCCTTCAATTATACTTCACAATTATGTTTTTAGCAGCCTAAATTAAGTGGAACAATTTTATCAAGGTACTATGTCTTTTAGCTATACTCTATGTAACCTATCACATTTTGCTATTGTAGTGTTGGCATACATCTTACATGCTGTTATTGAAGTTTATAAGATGTTAGTCAGCTCAAACTATCATTGCATTTTTTCATCCATATGATTTTGACATGTCTCTAAAACTTTGACACCAAATCCTGAGCAAGGATTAATAGTAAAATTGCAGAAAGGACATACAACTTTTCTATGGACTTTGAGAACTTTCTCAAACTTAACCTATGTACAAGAAATCAAGTTCACTTAGTGTCATCTATACTAAACAATTATAAGTCTAACTACCAGACAAGATCAAGATTTCAATCGTGTATTTGGTTACTCTCACAATTTTATTCAAAATAATAGTCTTCATTACTATTCAAAAAGATTACCCTCATCTCTCTAGTGGTTGAGATCTCAATTAAATTTATTTGAACTTGAGTCACTCATTAAATCAACTAAACTTAAATGATGTAGGCAATATTCTTATCAATTAAATCTCATGCGACTCTTAGATCTGTTAGGTTAGGTGATAATTTGTTTTTTAATTAAAATTAAAATTAATTATAATAAAAAATTAAGACTATTGGAGGGTAACAAACGCTCCTATTACAATATGGGTTAAAAACACTACAACGGAGACATACAAAGGCACATTGCACGACACCATCTTGCCCACTAAAGAGTAGGACAATGCCGTGTGATAAAGCTGCCATGTAAAACGACATCAAGCCCTGGTATTGCTCAAAAAGAGTAAAGGACTCCAACATGTCTTCAGAACATTTCGAGAATGTTCCAAATTAGAGTTGGGATTCTTAAACAATCGTCAGCGCCAATCCGGTAAGAGCCAACCCCCATTCCATGAGTCTGGAATCTTCATCTTACTTAAGCTACTTTAACCAGCTTTTGCTTGTTTTTGTAGGGAGCTAGGGAGCTCGCTCAGCAACGTGCCGTATTGGACTTCCTCAGGTAAGAGCTAACTCCCATTCCCTTGTCTCGATTGAGCTTGTTCCATTTCCCAGCATAAATATTGTTCCCTACCCTTCCGAATAATTGATTGTAGCACTAAATCTATAGAATGTTCCTTGATTTGGAACTTTTGCTGATTTCTTTCTTTTCGTATCTCTTGAGTTGATATAACTAGAAATAGCACCTTCCACTTCTACAGTAGAGCGGAAGCTTGCGCTTCAACTAGGAACTTAGCTATCTTCATGAGTGAATTAGATGACCCATGCCAAAAGAGAAAATTTCTGATCTTATTCCAAATAACACTGGAAAATGGGCTCAGAAAGAACATATGGGAACAACTTTGCCGAAACATATCTTATATGTTATTCCTAACCTTGCTTCTAAATTCATATGATCATGAGTCACTCTTTCAAATCATACAAATTTATTTAAGTATGACCCATTAATTTAAAATAAAATATATTCAAGTTAAAGGAGCTTTGAGTTATTCAACAAGCTTTACAGTAAACAGAATTCTAATTTTATTCTTAAATAATGGAAGATAACAATCACATTTTTAATATATACATAGTATTTTAACGAGAGATTTAATTTTGTTTGTCTCATCAAACACAAAATTACATTTAAATATCACAACTGTAAAACATACAATCGAACATGCATATATATATATATATCAAACATATAAATAAAATATGCAATTTATGCAATCATAATAAAATCATATGCATAAAATATCAAGTTTTATTTGATTTTAGTTATTGGTCATTGTAATAAAAAATTATATTTCCATCTCTTTGGAAAAATTAAATTAGATCAAACCTATTGATTCTTATATGAATTAAATTCTTATTTCAAAAAGAAATTTAATTTGATTTGAAAACAATTTTCAAATTCAATTGAAAACTATTTCTAATTATTTTGACTCTTTTAACAAATTTTAATTAAAAAATTTCAAGAAATTATGTTTCTTACTTTTTATAATTTGGAAAACTCTCTTTCAAAATTCAACAAGCAAGAAATTCCAATTCAATTAGAAAATTATTTCTAATCTAATTATAAATTATGTTTCCTTGATTAAAAAACTATTTTTCAATAAACTACTTTTATAATTAAATAAAAAACTTTTAATTTCATTAAGAAAGTTATTTACATTATTTATTTATATATTTTTGAAATTAATTAGGATTCAATTTAAATTTTATCTCAATCACATTAAGAAAATAATTAATTTAATATTAAGATCTCATCTTAATTAATATAATCTCATTAGATTAATTTAGCTAACATAATCTAATTATGAAAGATAATCTTTTTAAGTCTTTGCTTGATTCTAATTAATTATTTGATAATTAATTTAATTTAATAATTTAACTCTTTGAAAAATTAAACTAAAATTTAAAATAGCCTAATAAAATTACTCTTTGAAAATAATTTTCAAATATTTAGAAAACTCTTTTCATTTTTATTAGGACTTTAAACTAATTTAATCTCAATTAAATCCATTTAATTAAAATTAAAGTTTAAAATTAAAAAAAACTGAGTGGGATTGTCCGGCGCTTTCATCCAGTGATAGAATACCGGTTTGTACAATTAAGGGTCGATGTGCCGGGTTTAAATATTGGTCGGTACCGACCTGTTTCGGATGGTACCGGTCGGTACCAACCTGTATCGAAAATTTTAAAAAATACGGGAATTCTTTCGCAAAATTTTCAAAAAGTTTTAAAATCTCCCACCCTCCCTCCTACCTCTCCTTCCCCCCTTTTTTTCAAAGTTTTTTAATTAGTTATTTTATTTACTTTAACTTTTATAATTATTGTGAATTTATAATTTTTGTTTTTAAAATAATAATAAATATTTTTATTACTAATAATAATTATAAATTAAATACAACTTAAAAATAAATTACTTTTATTTAAATTTATTTTAATATTTATTAATAAAGTATTACTAAAAATATTTTATTTTTTAAAATAAATAGTTTAAAAATTATTATTTATAAACTAATATTTATTTATAAAATTTTAAGTATTAAATAAAATTTATTTGAAAATTTTATATTTATTAATAATTATTAAATTAATTTCATAAATTAAATTAAAATTGTGATTATTATTTATTATTATGATTTTTGGAGACAGAGTTAAAAATATACAGGACAACTGTACAATATGACAATGTACTATTTTGTAATTTTAAAAAAAATTGAGGGACTATCTCATAAATTTAAAAAATTACTTGAAAGGTACCCGGTATTAACCAGTACTGATATAACATCGTATCAGAACTCAATCTGGTACAAAATTTGATACGGTATTGTAACATTGCTCCCATCTATTCGTTTCACCTCCACCTAGGTTTGCTACTCTATCATCGATAAACGTTAAAACTCTGCATAATCCTTTTTTTTGTGTAGTCAAACTAGACTTTGTATCTCCAGTTTCATAATCAATATCCCTACACACTCCAAGTCAGACCAGAATTTCTATTCCTTATTCAGAGACCTCCTTTTTTTTTTTCTTTTTTCTCTCTTAGCCTCGATTAGTAAAAGATCAATAAGGAATCCACTTTTCCTGACTTTTGTTACCTTTGGTAGGAGGTGAACTAGTAAGCTACAAGGTAATGAATACACACTTGTACAATCTTTCCCAAAGTCCAACTTTTTATCTGCTATTTTATCTGTGTACTTCAACAATTTCTGTAACAAGTGGGGACTGTTGACCAACGCTGGATCAGATTTGGGGACTTAAGACTTCATTGATAATTAGGTGGTTCATACTCCTTCCTCAAGTAGATGGCTCAACCCACTCCCCGCATGTAAACAGAGTTAGGGTTGTTCATACCCTGATCCTTTCTAGTGAACTGGACCAACTGGTGCTACAATCAATTTCCTTGGACAGTTCGAAAATCTATTGGTATGAATCAACAAACTCTTGGTCTTGGGACCAGGAAGTCATCTGTTTTATGGCTTCTTTAAATCCCATGGTTGGGGAGCCAACTAACTTATGGGATACATGTAACAGAATACATATCCGTTACCAGTTGGAAAGATTGGATGCACATAACATTTATAATTTGTTAGGTTGGTATTGGAGCATCCAGTTGTCCAGCTTGAGTTACAGATGACAAATCTAAGTTGATATAGAAGATAGTGATTTATGTTTTGCTTTTGACAGTCTCTGCCAGTACAAGGACCATTGTCTAAATTGTCCCAAAGACACAGGATAAGTTGTGTTATTTATGAGATATTATCGTCTGCAATTAATCCCTTCAGCATGTTTCACCTGGAAACATAAAGTTAATGTTCATACTACAATTAACCTTGGTCCTGCCTTATTTGAAAAGCAAGATAACAAGTAAAAAAGGGCAAGGGCCCTTCTCTAGATTTGTAGTTCTCTGATTCTATGTACAAGAGTCATTTGCGACAGCTATAAGAAATAAATGTCCAATCCTGACATGACCATAAGAGGATGACTTTTGCAAGGTAATACATCTGTTGGGAAAAGGGACAAGTTAATATCTTAGATATTTGTTGAGAGGATCTTGCACAAATTTGAATTGAATGAAATAACTTGGCACCTTCTAATTCTTGATGCATCCTAATTGTCCCAAGGCGTTCCGGACATCCGGAGCAGTCTTTACTTGTTTGGACGAAATTGGAGCTGTCAGCTGGAATGACATCTGAGAGACGGTAGCTTCTGTTGCTGTGGAGTTATTCATTTGTAGTACAAAACCCCTTCAGTATTGCGCTTTTGTGCAGCCCACCAAGTAATCCTTCGAAATCGCTGGGGCTAAATTCCCCTAAGACAAGGAATGAGTGTATCTCAGAAATGGTCAAGGATGACGAGAGAGTGCACCCATCTGAACCATCATTTCTTTCTTTTTCAACGGCTTCAGAAAGTTTTCTAGAGGCTTCAAAAAGATCAATGGTGGTATCCGAATCCAAAGCATTAACAAAAATATGTTTCCTCCTTGTAAGAGCTGGAAATTTACCAGAAATGTTACTTTGGTCAGCTCTGTCAGTGAATCCACCTTTCGTGGTTCCTTTAAAACTTCCTTCGACCATGCAACACAGTAGTCTCTAATTTACTCCTGTTATCAGAAATGTTTTCTTCAGTTTCAAGCGAGTTATCATTTCCACCAGCTCCACTCTTTTTCACATCCAATGAAAATCTGTGTCAAATGAATCATTTCCGTCATCAATTGTTTGCCGATGGGGATGCCTTGGCTAACAACTAGCTATTCGAGATAGGTATGTCTTGCAATGCTCAGGCCACGAGAATATGTTAATGTTCTTCAAGCCATTTTGTCGGCATTTTGCCCAAAGTTGCTTGTCAGCAACAAAGCTTCAGAGGAGCATCGACAGTAGAATGTTGATCATGGGAATCAACAAGAACACCATTATCAAGTACCTGCAGAGCATTTTGCAGTTAGTTAAGGATGATTTGATGCAATCAGGATGCAATTAAGAAAACTTAACCTAGAATAATCACAGCCTCCATAGTATGTGACAAGTAGATAGATAAAAAGCAATACCCTGTGTATATCAACTGGACCTCCATTTTTTGTGGCAACAATGGGCAAACCATGATCTGCTGCCTGCTCGAAAAGAACAACTGTAATAGGTTTCCAATAATAAATGACTTCAAAGAGAAAATACTCGCTTTAAGTATCAGGAAGTGCACGTCGATCAATGTAAGCCCAAATGGCTCAATGAAAATTGGATTGATGAAAACACCCTAGACTAGTTCAGATCAGTGTGAGATATCTAAACAGTAATATCCCAAAGCGATTAAGCAAAAACATTGCAAAACATGCTTACTGTTACACAGAAAATACCCCACAGATAAGGGACTAATTAAAGAATCAGCAAAACGTAACAGTGAGACTTGGGAGACAAACACTGGACAAACACAGAGAAAGAGGATCCATGACTCTTGAAGATGCTCCCTCCAAAGATGAAGAAAGCTCCTTTAGCTATCAACCTGTCGAGCTTGAAATCTGCTGGTGGCAAATGGTTGAACACTTGGTGTGCTCTGTTTAAGCAAGACTCCTTCAGGTGGAAAATGTTGGAACTTCTGTCTCCTCTTTTTCGTAATCAGAATGTATAATGCTCCTCCTAAATTGTAACTTAAGTCACTCACAAATCAGTGTATGTAAGGTGTTTGGTTTTGTGTGTAAGGAAAGGAATGGTATTCGAATAGATCAGTAAAGCTCTGTTTTTTTTCATACGAAACTAGCTTCTGGTTTTGTAAAAACTGAATAACACTAACTAATGCTTCTTAACACTTCTGCTATTCAACTACTAACTTGCTACTGAGAATCAAAATCAAAAGGAAAAAATATAATAGAAGAATTGAAACTTGAATGATGATGAACTTGTATTGAAATTTTCTGGTTTCTCTCTCATACATTCATACATAACCGAAAATGAAGAAAAGTGGAGCTTTATATCAGCTCTTACATGTTCTGCTACCTTTGATTATAAAAACTGGAATGTAAAGACCTGGACTGATGAATAAAACTGAACTAGTACAACATTTCCTGATTTGGCTAAACATAAAAGCAACTTCATTTGTCTTTTGTATACCTAAAACTAACATTTACAAAAACAGAAAATGGACAACAATTAATTCTTCTGCAGATCTGATTCTCCATGCAAATCCTATTTTCAATTGATGTTCTTCAGCTTCATGCATTTGATTAGCACTAAACTTATCATATGATTTCTTTTACTATATTCTTTTGATTTTTTATATATTCTTAAGGAATTAAATACTTCTCCATTGTCATTATTCCCATTTGAGAAGTATGTTGCTTAAACAACAATTCATTTAACAATAAATTGGTAGAAGGGAAAAGGCTTTTGAAAAATTGAATTCATCAGCTAACAGAGACGGGGACTGGTGCTGGATCCACTTCATTAAGGTCACCTCACCTCCTCCACATGAACTTTGTCCTGCTTCTTAAAAAAGAGGCGTGGTTGGTGCCCTATTTAAAGACGTCACAAAAAATAATAATAATAATAATTCAATTTTAATTAATTTTTTTATTGATTGAATTAAAAAATTGTTAAACTCAAATAAACATTTATATCAAATTGAACTTAAATATTTTAACTAAAAAATTCAATTAAATTTTTTTACTTTAAATTAGGCATAATTATCCAACCCTAAGAGAGAGATCAAAATGTGATTTATGTCGTGTAAAGAGAAACTCTCTAAGGGTGAACCTTAAGAGTAACGACAAAATTACTGTTTTATAACCAAAAAGTTACATGTTTGAGTTACGAAAATAGCTTCTTTGTAAAAATATAAATAGAACGTTGCATACATTGATAATCATTTCGTGACCCTCACGAAGCGGAAAACCTTATACACTGGAGTACGAAGAACGAAGAAGAGGAGAAACTCTCACAGAATTTTTTTATTTTTCTATATTCTTCACTTTCTTTTTCATATATTGTTATTTGAGCAAATATTAGGTGAAAAACCTATTATTCTATTTATCTTTAATTATATTAGATGAATTAGTGTATAAAACTTGACAAATTCAAGTTAATTTATTATTTTCAATTAAGAGCTTATTATTATTAATTTAAATTATGTTTATCACTTATTTATTAATTTATTAATCATAATAAAGAAAAGGATAGTAATGCTATTAGTTAACTAAAAAAAGAGTTAAAATATGTCCTAATCAGTGTAATTAATCTCTTATCGTACCGGTCAAAAAATGGTACAAAATGAGATGTTTCGATACCGAGTTGAAATACCCACCTGTATCAGCCTATTTTGCCTGATACCAGAGGAACAAATACTGTTTCGTACTGGTCGATACCGGCCGGTATGTAGCATACTGGCCAAAAAAGGAAATAACATTCGTTCCCTTCGTACTGCCCATTAATACCGATTGGTACCAAGTTCGGTACCGGTCGATATCCAAAATACCGGTACATACCAGCCAGTACCGTAAATTTTGAAAATGTCAAGGACTTATTTGCAATTTTTTGAAACTTACCCTAAAACTAAACGAAACCCCCCTCCCCCTAAAAATAAACGAAATTTTTTGAAACTTTGAATTGAAATTGTTGGAAATGAAAATTGTTTATGTATGTTTTATGGATGTTGGAAATGGAAATTGCTGAAAAATTTTTGAAATGGAAATTGTTTTATGAATGTTTTGAGATTATTGGAAATGAAAATTGTCGAAAATTGTTGGAAATGAAAATTGTTTTATGAATGTTTCATGATTATTAGAAATGGAAATTGTTAAAAATTGTTGAAAATGAAAATTGTTTATGTATATTTTGTGATTGTTGGAAATGTAAATTGTTTTATGAATATTTTGTGATTATTGGAAATGGAAAATGTTGAAAATTGTTAGAAATGGAAATAGAAATTGTAGAAAATTGTTGGAAATAGAAATTGTTTTGTGATTATTAGAAATGGAAATTGTTAAAAATTGTTGAAAATGGAAATTGTTTTATGAATGTTTTGTGATTGTTGGAGATGAAAATTGTTAAAAATTGTTGAAAATGAAAATTGTTTATGTATGTTTTGTGATTTTGAAAATGGAAATTGTTTTATGAATGTTTTGTGATTATTAGAAATGGAAATTGTTGAAATTTGTTGGAAATGGAAATGGAAATTGTTTAAAATTGTTGAAAATGAAAATTGTTTTATGAATGTTTTGTGATTATTGGAAATGGAAATTGTTAAAAATTGTTGAAAATGGAAATTGTTTATGTATGTTTTGTGATGGTTGAAAATGGAAATTATTTTGTGATTGTTTTGTGATTATTGGAAATAGAAATTGTTGAAAATTGTTAGGAATAAAAATGGAAATTGTTGAAAATGGAAATTGTTTTATGAATATTTTGTGATTATTGGAAATGGAAATTGTTTTATGAATGTTTTGTGATTATTGAAAATAGAAATTATTAAAAATTGTTGAAAATGAAATTTGTTTATGAATGTTTTGTGATTGTTGGAGATGAAAATTGTTTTATAAATGTTTTGTGATTATTGAAAATGAAAATTGTTTTATGGATGTTTTGTGATTATTGGAAATGGAAATTGTTCAAGTACTCCTGATCATCACTTTAGGAAGATATAATGATCCAGCTTGAGATTAAGGATTGAGGAGAATTTTGTACCAAATAAGAATTAAGGATTAATGTGACTTTAGTGGATATTTAATTGCATAAAATTCTAAGTTTTCAATTCTTCTATTTTTTTAATTTCACTTATATTTGGTATATATATTAAATTTTATATATGCAACATAAATATAACTTTAAGTGTTTTTATTTCAGGTTTCAAGTTTCACTTTTATTTTGTTGTTTCCTCTACAATAACTCTTGTTGGAATAATTAAAGAGTCATATATCTTTATTATTGTTTTTATTTGATATTTTAATGTAATTGCCATTTGTTATATGGTAAAATTGTAAAATTTTAAGTATTTTGTATTATCCTTAATTTATATTTGTTTGATGATTAAATGATCTTTTTCATATTAATTATAGTTATTATTTATTTATAAAATATGTAAAATGTAATATTAATAGAAATAAATATATTGATGTTATTTCAAATTTCTATTATTATGATTTCTGAAGATAAAGTTGGTGTAAACTTATAAATTATAAAGTACAATATATTGATAGACTATTATGTAAATTTATAATTATTGAGACCATTTTGTAATTTTAAAAAATTATCTGAAACAGTACCTAATATTGATCGTTATCAATATAGTACCGTATTAGAACCAAATCTAGTACAAATACTAGTATATTGTTCATAACATTAATTTCGTGCATGTTTTCGATTGCTTGAAATCTGATTAGGTTCAGACTTGAGCAACATGAGTCATATTTAACCAAGTTTTAGGTCGAACTTAAGACACTTGGAAGGAGCTTCTTTGAAACAAATTCGAGTCATTTTAAGCTTGATTTGACTCAAATTGTTACAAAACTTACAAATCACTTACTGAATCAACTATTAGAGATAGAAGTGATGGATTTGATCCTACTACCATTTATAGGACTTGACCAATTACTACTTCTATTCAGACATACGTTCAAGCCTCGAAAGGCAAGTTGCATCCCTTAATCATAACTTAAATCTAAGACTTGTGAGTTAGTGGGAGAGATAACAAGATTAGATTAGGTATAAAATTAAATAGTCATATTTAATTTAATCTATTTTCACCATATTCATGATACAATGAGACTTATTTTAATAATCTTGAGATTTAAAGTGATATTAAAAATGACAGAAAAATTAACCTAAAAATTTTGTAAAATATTAAGGTATAATTTCCTTTTTAATTAAAATTTTAAAATAAATGGCCAACTCCTAACGAACACTTTTAATTAAAACTTAAATGAATTAAAACATGAAAGCTAATTAATTTAGAAAAGATTGGAAGTTTTACTCTTTCTAATTTTATGGGACAATTTCTTTCTGCAAAATGAATTAGAGCTCATATATCCCTTTTAAAAAGGAGAAGAGGCCTTCCCCAGTTGGGCCAGTTCACCTTTTTTTCTTAATTTCTAGGCACGAATTATAATCACGGAGGTCAACTTCTTAAATGTGGGGGGAGCCCCTTGTCATTGTTAAATGGTTTTGAAAGCTGTAACCCTAAAAGTAGTTCTTTCTGAAGAGTGAAGACTGGTGATTCTTCAGTGTTCCAAGCAATCCAGTTCTAGATCATATTGAACAAGTCAGGACAACGGATTAATGATCAAAGACTTGAATCCAAGTTGTATTGAATTAACCCAAATTTGTATATTAACTAAGACTTTCAAATGTGAACTTAAATATGTTTTTGAATTATGTGGTAGATGACAATTATTATATCATCGTTTCAAGTAAACAATGTTTAACTTGGCCTAACTTTTTTTCTAATACATCGAAATTAGAAATAATTACAAACTACTCCCATTTCCTCGCACGCATCAAGATTCGATCCCCAATAAAAGGGAAATCAATATAAGTTTCACAGTGGTCCTATATCATTTCCATATATAGATCCTTGACTTTTTGTATAAGCTAGTCCCTCTCAGCTTATTCTGCTAATTTTCTGGTAAACATAACAATGGATCCTGATCCTGTCCTACCTTTAATCATTCGAAGGCTTGAAGACATTGGTGGTTCTGGTTCTGCTCATCACCAGGAAGAAGACCAACCACCAAACGATCAAGCCATGGAAGCTTCTTCTGCGAAGTGCAGTGACCAGACAGGTGAAAACAAGGAAGATGAAACCAGGGAGGAGGAGGTGGAGGACGACGATGAGGAGGGGAAGGAGGACTTCATGCTTTACTTGCCGCTGTACAGGAATGTAGTAAGCGAAGACTGGGAAAGCACTAAGCGAGTTTTTGACCAAGATCCAGCAGCCAAAATTGCATGTCTCGGTTATTATATGGATACTGCTCTACACGTAGCAGTTAAGAAAGCTGTTTCCATACAATTTGTGAAGAAGCTTGTGGCCTCAATGTCTGAAGAAGATGTTGCAACTCCTTCCAAGTATAAGCTGACAGCCCTTCACTATGCTGCTTCAGTTGGATACACAGAAGCCGCAAAGATACTGGTAAAGAAGAATCCAAGCTTGACACAGCTGCGAGACTCTCTAAAGCGAACGCCTCTTCACTGCGCTGCTCTGTATGCTCACAAGTCCACCGCTTGTTATCTTCTGTCAGTGACCACTGATAAGCATCCTAATCCATTTACGGGAAAGAGTGGAGGCACCCTTCTTAGCCTCTTAATCATTGCAGACTTCTATGGTTCGTGTACATCATCCTGTACTGATATTCCAAAATCATTCTGTAATCTTTTCTCTTAATTAATCTGTGAGATTGAGATTGGCCAAGTAATTTTCTTTATCTTCTTGACCTTTTGCTAGGACATGAGCCCATGGCGATTTTGTTTCCTTTTAGTTAGTTGCTAGACTTCGTACGTTGGCCCATTTGTTTAAGATGAGGCTCCACGAATGATTGATGCATTGGGATTTTTATGTTTCCATTTGCAGACTTGGCTATTCATCTGCTAACAAGTTATCCCAGCTTAGCACTTGAAGAAGACGTCCAAGGATTTACTGGCTTAGATAGATTGGCTTTAAAGCCTCGCGCTTTCTTAAGTGGAAGTCAGTTGGGATACTTCCAGCGCCTGTTGTACAAATGT
>JANVCL010000003.1:29132831-29147597 GCA_026546855.1 Erythroxylum incrassatum | reverse complement strand
AAGAGATAATCAGGCTGTGCAGGAGCATGGGAAAGGCTGTTATTGTGGCTACAAATATGTTGGAAAGCATGATTGTTATGCATAAAGTCTCATTAAGAACAGAAACCATGCAACAGTGATGTCAAGCACGCTTGGAACATCAATTATTGTTTTCACCAGAACTGGTTTCATGGCCATATTACTCAGCCATTATCGACCTCAAGGCACTATATTTGCCTTCACAAATGAGTGAGTTCTCCATGGCCTTAAAATCTTCAAATTTCACTTGTCAGTTCTTATTGTTTTCTCTGTTTAGTGAAGGAACAATGGACAATGCCCCTCCTACAGTCCGAAGAAACTTATTTTAGTTCAGTGTATATCTTTATGCAACTGCTGGTTAATTTAGGGATATAAATTTGTTCAGACTGATTAGTCAATTTGTCTTTACAAATTATGGATACTGAGTTGTTTAGTTGTAGTTACAAATTTATGTTGATGAACTTGCAAGAAGAGGACACAACAAAGACTAGCTCTGTATCAGGGAGTATGTCCTACATACATGCAGTTTTCCGATCCTGTTGAAGAAACCTTTGCAAATGCTTTGTCACTACTCAAGATAAGTTTTTTCTTGGCTGCCTTCTCAGAAAATTTCTTCAATTAGATACCTCCTGCAGGTACATATTGTCTGATTTGTTCGACCTAATTAAAAAAAAAGTGGTTCCTTTATGAATCCACTGAACACGCACATTGGTATTGGACATAATTGCTTTGTTTATCAAGATATCTAATTTATACTGTGATTTTTCTTTATGCCAAGTCATGGTGAAATGAATGTGCATTTTTTATGGGACATCATTTGCTCTGTTACCATCAGATTTGGTAACTATGGAAACAAACATAAAGTAACTTTAGCTTAATAGAATTTTTCTATCCCTAGTTAATGGACCACCAATCTGAGTTGTAGAAATTGTACACTCATAATGACTGACTAAAAGCAACTAATTAGCCAAACTCTACGACATCAATTGATTATTCCTTCGTGAATGTGTTAGGAAGAAAAACTGGAAGTTTTGTTAAACAACCATATTGATCTCTATTGGCCCGAAGTTATTAAGGTCAAGATGGTTTCTTTTTCTTTCAACTATTTCCTGCCAGAACTGTTGCAACTCATTGTTACGTCATTATGATCTTGATAGTTGTTCAGAATGATAACGAAATCTGGGTTTTCGTCTGCAGAATCAGGGGATGCTAAAGGAAGGAAAACCGATTCGGCTTTTCCAATCTACTCACAATATTTAGGTCTGAAAAGTTTAAGACACCCTGAAAGAAGGGAACTTATTCTGTTAGTTTCAATCAGTGAACAACATACTTTACAGAGGTTTTACATTTGCAGTGCGTTATTCTATTTATGACACTGATCAAATTAGCTTGTATTATTTACAAACTGAAATTGCACGTATTCACTAATCCACTTGTGCGGCTGAATTAAAAATTGATTGAAAGATTCGATTTTTAGGGATTTAATTTTCAGTCATAGATTTAACTTATTAAGTCACATTTGTGACTCATGATATTTTATTTTTAAAATTTTTTAACTTTTTTCTAAAATATTATAATAAATTTATTTATTTTGTATAAATTAAAATATTCAATTGCATAATTCATCCATTTATAACAAATACATTACACTATATATTTCCAAATTTTACTTTATTTTTTCATTCTTAATTTTTACTAATTAATTTTATTAATTCATTTTAAATATTCTACCTCTTATATTTTAACCTATTTTCTCCCAAACAATTTTATCCACATTCACAAATTTCAAAATTTTTCACAAATTTTAAACTTCGACAATATTTATTTATACATCTTTAAGCATTCATAACATAACATATTTATAAATTCCTCAATTCCCTTAAATTTTTATTTTTATTTTCTTAATCGGTCACAAGCCTGATTTAACAAGTCACTCCCATGATTTTTTTAAAATTTTTAATGATAATCATCCTATAGCTCCTTATATTTGTACAATTTTTTTAAAATTTTCTCTTGCTTTTTTATCTTTGTACTAAAATATTATAACACATTTATTTACCCCTTTTTTTTTCTGTCCACCTCTTTTTCTCTTTTCATTCACAAAGCTGTATATAAATTTAACAATATTCTCTCACATATTTTTTTCATTTATCTTTTTATTTTTTTTCTTTATTATACATTTCTAAATTTTCCATTATTTTCTAATTATTATTTTTAACTTATTTTATTAATTCATTCTAAACATTCGAATTATTATATTTTTACCTCTTTTCTCTCATAAAATTTTATCCGCAATCACACATTTCTAATGTGTGCCTCCAAAATTTAACTTTAACAATATTCATTTATGCATCTATAACTATACATAACATAACATATATATAAATACTCCTTAATTTTAAATTACATGGGCATTGTACCTATTTGGATTATCACTGCGCAGATGCGCAGTGATTATCGGCTAGTTCATTAATAGTGAGGCTACACAACTCATTAAAGGAGTTAAAGGTATCAAATAGGATGATACTCTTTTCTACTACATGTTATCCGCATTGAAGTTCTTACTAAGAGTGCCAATTTTGGCCCGATCTGGTCAAACTCGGCCTGATTTTAGCCCGAGTTGTTCAAGGGAGAGAGTGTTAGATATTTTTGAATTTTTTTATAAAGTTGAACAATATTTAATTACATTTAAGGTGATGAATCCTAATTACTCATCTACCTCCATATATTTCATGCTATATTTAATGACTACCGACTAAGCTACTCTTAATTAAAATAAGTTATAAATAGTATCAAAACATGACAATTCCTACATAAGATAACTTTGAAAATCTCAGGTTAAAGGTTCACTTATACAATTATTACAATGAGTATTTTCATAGACATATAAGTAATGTTTCAAATTAATTTCTCATATGAAATTAGTCTAGAGAACTTGTTCTCTAACAAACAACCACATATTTATTTAAAGTATATCCATACTTTAACTTATAAGATTGATTACTTCTTTTATATGGAAAAAAAACATCACATGTGCTAGTCTTTTTATATTTTATTAATGTCTAGTCTTAATAAAAAAAATGACTAGAAATAATTTACAGACAGTACATAAATATAATATGAATCTTATAATTATAATCTTATTATAATTTTAAAATAAGCAGAAAATAAAAAATATCTTTAAATATTTATGTTACCAAACAAAAACCAATCGATTAGCTGTAAAGTATAAATTAACACTACCTCCGCAATTTGTAATTTAGAACTAAAATTTATTAGCTATCGACTCTTCAAATGTTCTTATTGGTTGAACATCCATCAAACTTATATTCAGTATTGTCAAAAAATTGATTGAGCAAGGATCATTCAATAGACAATTTCTCCTTGCTAACTCTTTTATATAATCCATTCTTTCTTTAATGTTATTTCCGGTTCTACTATTTACTTAATATGGAAGATAATGAATTTAAAATTTAAAAAAAACCAGCAACAAAGAATTTATTGAGGAGTTAGCTTGCCGTAATAAATACAATAGTAGTTAAAACAACTAAATGCAAATGGTAAAAATTAGTTTTACAATGTTACGTGTTATTGGCAAATGGTTACTATGGTCTTGGTATGATTATCCGAAATTCTCAAGGACAGTGTTGTGCGGGTAAATTGATGACGATTTCAGGTTGGAGAGATCCACAAGTAGGCGAAGCGCTTTGCTTTCAGGAAGCTCTGAGCTGGATCAAATCGTTAGCGTTTTTTTCGATATGCGTAGAAACGGATTGTCAAGTCGTTACCCATTTTTTGTCATCTACGCATAGTATTTCTTCATATTTTACTATGATTATTCATAATTGTAAAACTCTTTTTTAGGAAATAGCTTTTCTTTCTTTCGCGTTTGTGAGGCAGCCAGCGAATCAGGTTACTCGTATAATTATTAGGGCAGCTAATTCTATGTTTGGTTTTAAGTGGAGGGTATGCCCTCCTTCCTTTTTGTTTAACGTTTTAACAATGGATTATAATAATATGTGGTGAACGCAATTGTTTCAGTAAAATATATATATATATATTAGAAAAAGAAGATCAAAGTACACAAGCACAACCCACTTTATTCTCTCCTTTTCTCTCTCTTGGTTTCTTTCTACTCAACTTCTCTCTCTAGTTTCTTATATACTCTTCACACTACCTTTTTTTTTTCTTTTAACTTCTGAAAGATATAGAAGAGAGAGCCTGAGCCTAGGGGTTTCGGTGGTATTCGGATCAGTTGAGATGGAAGCAAATTGCTGCGCCACGCAACTTATCGACGGTGATGGAGTCTTCAATGTCGATGGCCTCCACAACTTCATCTCGACCACCAAGATGGCCGATTGCGGTCTCTCCTATGCCGTTGTTGCTATCATGGGCCCCCAGAGTAGTGGTATGCTTTGCTCATCCATCGTCATCCTCGTTTGGCTTTTTTTTATGCTACGTGAACTAGTTTTAGTCCAAAGACCCTGTCTTTTAATATAGGATAAAGATCGAGTTGGATCAAGATCGTGTCTTTGCTTGTTGTTATTCTTCTTTGTGGATTTGGTTAAGTTTTCTTTTTCGTTAGTGTTTCTAGCAAATTTGGGAATTTGAGCTTAATGCTAGTTCAAGATGCTTCTGAAATGATTCACTAGATTTCGGCTCATGCCTTTAGTTTGTAATTTGAAATTCGTCAAATGTACGCTTGTGGCTTCCATCAGTTTTTGTGCTTGAATTTTTCCTCGTAAACTGCTACTACCAACCGCCACTGCAATGCAATAGCCATTCGCGTCGGCCTTCGTACAACACAACTGTGATAGGGGGAGATTTATTTAGTTTGGTAAGATTAGACTCAAAATGAGATTCACCACATCTGAAGCTTGGTCCATTCTCCGAGAATATACAAGTTTTTTTTCTTGTTTTGGTTTATCGCCTCCGTTTATCTTCTGTGTATGCATCATGTTATTCCATACATGGTGAATATCTGTCATCTGCGATCTAAATCTTCCCTCTTTTTCATATAGGTAAGAGCACCCTAATGAATCATCTTTTCCGTACAAGGTTCAGGGAAATGGATGCTTAACGTGGAAGGTCTGGTCCTTTGACTCTTCTTGACCATTTTATAGTCATGATTATAGCTTATCCGGGAGAAAATCTAATTTCGTTTCAGGAGTCAAACAACCAAGGGAATTTGGATAGCAAAGTGTCTTGATGTTGAACCATTCACAATTGCCATGGATTTGGAAGGGACAGATGGGAGGGAGAGAGGCTAGGTATTGAAATGTTATTTTTATACACTTCATTTGACAATCAATTGAAAATCAAGGATAATTCCTTCACTGTAACGAGAAAGGGGGAGTGAATTAATAGATTTGAACTTTGGAATGTTCAGTAGAGATACTGGATCAAATGCAGTGGATGAATGACAACTCAGAGATGTGAAATGGAAAAAACAAAGAATTCTCCATAATATAGAGTAAAAATCATACCGACCAACAAGAAAAATGATGTTGTAACGTGCCTACTTGCTTGTTAGTATGTATATTGTGGAGTGCAATTGTTTGCAGCAAGTTTCTGATTTCTAAAAGACCAGATTGCATTGAATTCTCTTTATCAGTTCAACCACATTCTGGGCAATGATGCTTAAAATGTTTTGTCTTTTCAGGATGACACTACGTTTGAGAAACAAAGTGCCCTATTTGCTTTGGCAGTTGCTGACATTGTACTGATAAACATGTGAGTTTGTGATTCAGCATATCAACTCTTAGTTTCCCGAAGAAGATTAATGTGATTGCTTTGAACATATATTTAGACAATTATAGAGCCAGCCTTTGCATAGGTCCATTTCCTCTGCACCCTCTCCTTATTAGTGTCAATGATGATTTTGATGATACAATTTTAACAATTGAATTGGCATTCTATAGTCTTTGGGCATCTACTTTTTGGCTAGATATGATCATTTTCTGGAGTCTAATGTAAGTGGGAAGGAAGTATCAGATGCACTGGTGTTAAGTATTGGTATGAATTTTTCAACGTACCTTTTGCCCTTAATTTTGTGGTCGGCTTGCACCTTTCATTGGTAAATTCAGATGGTGGCTCCAATTCTTTCTATTCTTTAAGATGCTGTAGTAAGCAGCTGCTTAGCACATTACATCTTTCCTCATTGTATTTCAACCATTTTATTGGATGTCATTTTATAAATTTCTTTCACTCTATCGTTTTACGTGTAAAACACATTTGTTGAAATTTTCACGATATAATTTTCCATATGTTTAAACATAATTTAGTTTAGTTTGATGCAAGAGAGAACCACCCCTCTGTTGCCTTTCCCTCTTTAAGAAAAGGCAGAAAGAAGAAGAAAAGATAAAAAACTGATGTGGCCTTCCATTTTACCTGGTCTGGCAATAGTACCATGTTTGGGCATATGAAGGGCATTGCTTATTTGTTTGAAATTAGCTCTGACATGAGCATCAAGTGTTCTATAATTGGCTCCATATTCTAGAGCTCACGTGCATGAAAATAAAAAGATCAAGCTAGAACTTAATGTGAGGCACGTGTAGATACTCCATCTGTTATTTAGCAAAATGTTATGTAAAATATGCAGGTGGTGCCATGACATTGGTCGTGAGCAGGCTGCCAACAAACCCCTCTTAAAGACAGTATTTCAGGTGCCTTAATCATTTTCCTAGTAGCTGTACTTCACTTTCCTATGCTCATGGGATTTCCCCCTATCAACATGACTTTGTTAATTAATTTCATTTACATGCTTATCTTTTTTTAAATAATGTAGTTCTTGATATTTTGTTATTGTGAATAGGTCATGATGCGCTTGTTTAGCCCCCGCAAAACTACCCTATTGTTTGTTATACGTGACAAAACCAAGGTTTTGATTAACTCTCACAACTTGGGTTTGATTTGCCCTAGCTACTTTACACTCCATTCTTGAAATTTATCATATTGATTACTTGCCCTATTTATGGGTCTTACTCCAGACTCCATTTGAATATTTGGAGCCTGTTCTAAGGGAAGACATTCAAAAGGTACTGCTGTGCGTAGCTTATTTTATTTCTTCTTTTGATTTCTCCAATCAGTGAATTATTCATTCTACTCAGTTTTTCTCTGATTTTTATTTCTGCAGATATGGGATGCAGTTGCCAAACCTGAAGCTCATAAAAGTACTCCGCTCAGTGAATTTTTCAATGTATGAAGATAATTCCCCATTCCATCTATTAGTGGCATTTATGTTTTGCATTTTGAAGTTTCGTTATCCTTTTACCCCCATTAATTACTCCATATCTTTTCTTTTCTTAATTGCCTCTGAATAAGCATTAATTTGAATTCTTATCCTTAAAATGAAGGTTGAGGTCACTGCTTTGTCTAGCTATGAAGAAAAGGAGGAGCAGTTTAAAGAGCAGGTCAGCATTGAGAATTGTAGCGAGCTTGATGTTGGTTGAAACTTCCATAATATGTCCTAGCATTCTCAGAAACAAAGTCCTTAAAAAGTGACAGTTTTTATGTGATTTAACCTAGCAATTGGTTGAAATAGCTGGCATAAGATGCCAAATCTATGTTAACTTATCTTTTCTGCACTTGATACATAGAAATTAGATTTAAGTTAGTATAACAGGCTTGTAACCTGGAAAAAGTTTTAATGCAGGTTGCTCAACTAAGGCAGCGTTTCTTCCATTCTATATCTCCAGGCGGACTTGCTGGTGATAGGCGTGGAGTTGTCCCTGCTTCAGGATTTTCTTTTAGTGCGCAGCACATGTGGAAAATTATAAAAGAAAATAAAGATTTGGATCTTCCTGCTCACAAGGTAAAACACTGCTGATTCCTGAGTGAACATCTAACTTTAGGTTTACTGTTGCAACATAACCCTTTGTTTTATCTTTTAGGTGATGGTTGCGACTGTGCGGTGTGAAGAGATTGCCAATGAGAAGTTCATGCACTTATCATCTGATGAGGTACTTCATTGCCTTCATTTTCTTTGGTTCTTGTAAGAGTTAATATGATAATGGTCTAGTTTAGCATCAACAGTACTTATGACAAGATTTTATATAGGGTTGGTTGGCATTGGAACAAGCTGTTCAAGAAGGTCTAGTGACACAGTTTGGCAGAAAACTTAGCTCTATCTTGGAAGTTTTCCTTTCTGAGTAAGTTCTCATTTCTTGATTTTGTGGTGATTAAGGTTTAAATTGCAGTTTGGATACTCTTAAATCTCTAAATAATGTTTGATTCCATCTCTCTCATTTTTACCGTTCACATCTTTAAGAAAGTTAGCCAGTTGGTGTGTTTAACTATCATTCACTATTATGTAGGTTGTACATGATTTTAGTGTAAAATTGGTAAAGAAGAAACTATAAAATTGAAGTTCTTTTTTTCTACAATATGATCTCTAATTCATATAAATTCAGATATTTAGCTTCAGTTATTCTTAAGTGTCTGTAGTGTAGACATTTCATACCTACTATTGCAGTAATCCTGATTTGACTTGAACTCACTCGATAGGTACGACTTGGAGACAGCCTATTTTGATGAAGGTGTGAGATGTGCCAAAAGACAGCAGTTAGAATCAAAAGCATTAAGTGTAAGACTAACTGTTTTGCCTATGCTCGCTGTTTCACAAAATATTTTGTATGATTCTAGGAGCTGTTCTGAATTATGCATAAGTATGCTATACTGTGGCTGTGCTAATATCTGACTTAATGCAAGCACTGATGAACTTCCTGATGATTCTTCTTCTCCTAATCTCAGAAGGAAAGAAGCCAGTGATTGTTTCTTCTCTTGATATAATTATTGAATGAAATGTTCTTGTACACTTGAGGTGTTAGACATTGATTGAATCAAAAAATGAAGACACAATATGCAGATCTATTAGCTTTCCCTCTGGTGTTAATTTTGTGGTTTATGTAGTGATTTATTCAACTGAGTAATTATCATTCTCAATGATTGAGTACTTGTGTATATTATGCAGTTGGTGCATCCTGCTTTTACCAACCTATTGGGACATTTACGCTCTGTGATACTTGAAAAGTTTAAGACTAGGCTGGAAGATTTGTTGAGCAGAGGAGAAGGATTTGCTTCTTCTGTCCGTAATTGTTTACATACTTGCATGCTTGAATTTGACAAAGGATGTGCAGGTATTTTCCCCAGATAAACAACATGCACATGGTTAAATGTAACTTGGTGTAGAATGTATATGCTTGGTTACTTGCTTTTATTCTCCCCAATTGAAAATTTCCGTCTTTTTTTCTTCTGGTAAATTGTTTACTCTTATGTGCTTTAGAATGATTTAGGAATTACATCATTGTTTCCAGCAGTTGTTATGTCATGGAAAAAGAAACTTGCCATAGTCATAGGTTGGCTTGGATTTCAAAAATCTTTATTTGAAAAATTTTTAATCAGAACCATCATGTAAATACATGCATACAAAAAGAGAAGGAATAGTCCTGGGATCAGCTTCTTCTCCTGGTTGTGAATAGGAAATTGCTTAAAATGCTTGATAAGCTGTATAATATTTAGTTTCAATTTGATCAGTGATTTTTAATCATATCCTCCAGATGCTGCCATAAAGCAGGCTAAATGGGGTGCTTCAAAAGTTCGGGAGAAACTTCACCGTGATATTGAAGCACATGCATCATCTGTATGTGATGCGAAGTTGTCAGAAATAATAGCCAAATATGAGGTGATTGCTTGTTTATTTTGCAATATAAGAATTATGTCATCTAAAAGTGGTCTCCGAACTAGAAACACATTGTTCCTTGCCAGAGAAAAACAATTCCTTGTTATTCTTGTGCAGAAGCAACTCACTGTAGCACTAAACGACCCCATAGAATCCCTATTTGAGGCTGGAGGAAAGGATACCTGGCCATCAATACGAAAGCTTCTTAAACATGAGACAGAAGCTGCTGTATCTGAGTTACAATCTGATGTTACTGGTTTTGAGTTGGACAATGATACTGTTGACATGATGGTCCAAACTTTGAGAGATTATGCGAGAAATGTGGTTGAGAAAAAGGCTAAGGAAGAAGCAGGAAAAATTCTGATCCGAATGAAGGACAGGTAAAGAATTCAATTACATTAATTAATCTAGTTCTTTTTCTTTTCTTCTTTTTCTTTTGGTATGTGGCCATTAAAGTTTTGGGTAATTTTCAGGTTCTCAACAATTTTCAGTCATGATAATGACTCAATGCCTAGAATCTGGACTGGGAAAGAAGATATTAGGAAAATTACAAAAGATGCACGCTCAGCGGTAATTTAGAGGTTACTTGTCAATATGACTACCTGTGTGTTATATTTGAGGTACATCTTAAGATGCTGTATTATCCTTTTGCAGTCTCTGAAACTTCTCTCAGCAGTGGCAGCCATATGCTTGGATGAGAAACCGGATAAAATTGAGAATGTTCTTTCTTCTTCTCTCATGGATGGTGCCGTTGCTGCATCATCCCAGGACAGAAGCTTGACTATTGCAGATCCCCTTGCATCCAGCACATGGGAAGAGGTAATGAGTGGTGGAGATTGGTTCCTTGAGATAAGCATTTCTGTAGTAGTTAAGTGATAGTTATTCATTTATCCTTTTGCCATGAAGTGTAAAATCAAATTTAACAGAGGACTCAAATATGAGACAGGTTTCTCCAAAAGATACCCTGATTACACCAGTGCAGTGCAAGGCAATATGGAGGCAGTTCAAAGCAGAGACCGAGTTTACAGTCACTCAAGCTATTTCTGCTCAGGTGTGTTCTCTTACCATTTTTGGAGTGAGATTATGCTGTGATTGATAGATGTAGTCATGCAAATCTTTAACTATTGTGTTGAGAGAGGAATATATTCAAAATGGTTGGAGTTTAGAACTAAGGTATGATCATTGCACTTGAGACCAATATATTTTGTTCTCTGTACCCTGCTTGAGTTTGTAAAAGTGAGCTTTGAAGTGTGCTTTGATCTGTATTATTGCTTAAATCTTAATGTGGATTCCAGTGCATGGGCGTTGGCTATCAATGGTGCCTCTCAATTTTAGCATTTATTTTTTATTTCCATGTGTTAAACACTCTTTAATTGTGATGCCAGAAATTGGTTACTGCTTATAATTGGTTCGTGCTTGAAGTTTTCAAGTATTTTCATGTGGATGATTTTTTATTTCAGGAGGCTTACAAGCGGAGTAATAATTGGTTACCACCTTCATGGGCAATTGTTGCTTTGATTGTCCTTGGCTTTAATGAGTTTATGCTTCTGTTGAAGTAATTATTGCAAACCCAAAATCTTAACTCCTGCACACATGTTTTGAAAATCTGTACATTCCTTTTGTTCTTGATTTGTGACATTTCCCCTAATGTGGCAAGAACCCTTTTTACCTTTTGATGCTATTTGTTGGATTCTACTTTCAAAAGCTTTATCGGTACCGATGGACATTGCGGGGGAGTTTCGACATGGCACTGTGAGTTATGAAGATAGAATCTTGCCTCCCAATTACTACTAATTTTATACTCCTATACATGGGGAATCTGTTGTATTTATACTAACTGCACAAATTTCTTAGAATCATGTTATTTGTCTCATTCTACTATTGGTTTGTTGGCAGTTGGCTGGGCTATTATCCATCTCTTCAAAGTTTCTTCCTACTGTTATGAATCTTATCAGAAAACTTGCTGAAGAAGCGCAAGGGCATTCAACTTCTGAAGCAACAACTACAAGGACAGAGTTGCTTAATTCTCAGAGTTTCAGGAATCAATCCAAGCCAAACCCAACTACAAGCACAATCCCCGAATCTTCAGTTTCATCAAACATTTCATCAGCAGATAGTGATGTTGAATACACAAGTCCGAATTTGGCACACCGGCGAAGTACAAAGAATACAGAGGTAGAGCTTTCTTGATGGAAACCGCATACATATGTAGATTGTGTATAAAAAGGTAACATCTTTTGGAGCAGTGTATTTTGATTCGTACTAGAACTTGAAAGAGGGGAAGTTGAAGGAGATAGGTTTACCTTTTCTTAGACGAGAAGTCAAAATACGGCAAATTATGGCAGGTCGGCACACAATATAAGGGAGATTTACATGTGTAGCTGAAAAAATAATAATGATGGGTTAGAATCAATAGTAGGGATGTGTACACTAAACATAATTTTGCTTGTGTTGTGTTCTAAAATGAGATTACTTGGCCTGACGGGCCACTAGTCAAAGATGGATAATTATGGCATTTTAGCCAGCTTGCTTAGTGTCCAAGTATCTAGTGATTGCAAATTTGTAAAACTATTTATTTATGTTTAGTTTGATACGATGTTTAGTGAAGAAGATGAAGCTGAGTTTTTCTTTTGGAAATGTTGTGTTCTCGTTAATCCTTGCACAGGTTTAGGTTGTTGGTAACTTCATTTCTTTAATCTTGGCTTAGGAAGGGCTCTAAAATCACATAAATGCATACCAGAAGATCTAAAATGGGTCTGTGTATTGACAGATATGAATCTAAATAAAACAAATCCTACCTGCTCCTGACAACATCACAGTGCAGGTAATGTCAGCTTTAATTCCCTGTACGCTGGATAATCACCAAAATGATAAAACTTCATCAGGACGAGCACAGGTTACTAACCTAAACTTTTTAACGATTGGCACCCTGAAATGAGGATAGCTATCTGGGTTATCACGGTTTCTGAAAATTGGACCATGGTTTACGCGAAGTTGTCAAACGTTATGAGAGTTCTGGACTTCCAAGGTTTGGTATTGGATTCATTAATTATTGTCAACATGCTTTAAAGTAATGTGAAGTGAGCAGAGTAACCGATACGATGGTAGCACCTCGTGATCGAGAACGTAAATCATTCATACGAGCTAGAGTCGATGCAAACACTATGCTTTGTCAACGATGCAGCCTCTCAAGCTATCGTTTGTTTGCGTGCTTTTCTTGTTTACTTAGCCATCTGCTCATCTAACCAGAGCAAGTTGATATATACAAACTCTTCTCTACTTCTTTCCCACCAATCTTATCTTGAATTCTTTCATGTCCAAGCTTGTCTATAAGGAACTGTAGACCCATTAGTCCATCGAAAGAGAGTCATTTGTAGGTATCACATAACAGTTTGCCAGAGCTTGGAAACCAGTTTAAACTATCCAGGATCAGGTAAGTAAAACCAACAAATCAGGGAAAGCGGATTGCTGGAGAGTCCAAATCTCTATCTCGCAGAAAAGGCCATGCTGTAACTTGTTGAATTAGATTTTATATAGTGATCAGAAATCAACCCATCAGTCCTACATCTTACTAACCCCGATCGATTCATAGAACCAATCCTTCCCGAGTACATTGTCAAAAAGTTGAAAACATTGTTATTGACAAATACGTAGAAGTAATGTCAAATGTCAATCACCAGAACCTAAATGGACACCGGTACATAAGCCAACCAAACAACCTAACTATTTATGAGTAGGCCAACTAATCTAAATGAACAAGTCTTAGCTTTACCATCTATTCACATAAGAGGTGTAAAATCTACATAAACCAGATAGGAAATTCACCCATTCTTTCCCTCAAGCCCCAGCAATCAACCTGAGATTTGCATAAACAAAAGATTTGTTAACTGCTGATGGATAGAAATCTTGTTGTGAAGTTAATAGTGGCTAATGAAGTTAGTAGTGGCTAAATGAACCGAGTGGAGGGCAAAAATTTTATACCTGGAAAAGGAAAACCAGAACGTGTAAAACCCAGATTGAAATTGTTGAGGTTAAATGTTTATCTTGGGAAAAGAAGTGTCGAAACCTTTGTTTAAGCTGCTTAAAAGGAAAAGGACAAAGTCATTGAAGGCAAAGAACGTACTGTCCTGTTTCAATGGCAGTGGTCCGTAGTGGCATAAAGCTGTCTGTGGATGCAGTTAAGTTATATCGTGTGCTTAACTTCTTTATTGTCTGGCATTTACACTCTTGGAATCCTGGTCACTTCAATGGTCTCACCATAAGAATGGCAAGTTTGGATATAAACATTATAAATTTATAATAACAAAAGGCATTTTTTTAAGCAGAAAAATCTCAGTTAATCCGAGGAAAAGGAGTATTCATAGAAAGGTGACGGTAAACTTTGGTCTATATCACCTTTTTTATTTTTACAAAGAGATTATTTCTATTATTTAAATATGTAATTTTTTAGTCACAAAAAAATAATTTTTATCGGTTATTCCGAGACTTTTCTATAAAGAGATTGTTTCTATTATTTAAATATATGATTTTCTAGTTACAAAAGAACAGTTTTTACTAATTGTTTCAAGACTTTTCCTTTGTAATTGTTTTCTATGAATAAGTAAGGAGGCGGTTGATTCGTATGGGAGAATGGTAATAGTAACGAGAATAAATATAGTGAGGAATGATAATGAATATTATCATTATAATTATGATGGTTGGTTAAGAGGAAGGAATGATTACCATTAATATTGATAGTGGTTGGTTTGTAAAAAAGTTAAGAAATAAAAATTTATTATATTTTAATTAATTATATTGTAACTAATTTTTTTATTTTTAATCAATTAATTATAATGTAATAAATAATAAATAATTATATTGTAATTTTTTATATTTTAATTAATTAATTACAATATTTTAATTAATGAATGAATTATATTTAATTAGTTATAATGTAATTAATTAATAATAATAATATTTTAATTATTTTATTAATTACAATATTTTAATTAATGATTGAATTATATGCTAATTAATTATAATGTAATTAATTAATTAATTATAATATTTTAATTAATGAATGAATTATA
>JANVCL010000003.1:29084692-29119071 GCA_026546855.1 Erythroxylum incrassatum | reverse complement strand
ACTCTTTTTTATATAATTTTTATGCTAAATAAATTCAACAAGTTCAATTAATTTAACTATAAAAATTTTAAACGGCAATTTCTCAACTTAGTTTTTAATATCTGTCGTTAAAAGTTGATTAATTTATTAATAAATTGGTTAATTTGTTTATAACTGAATAAGTTGTTATAAACTAAAAATAATTAATTTTTATTTAATAATTAAATTTTAAATTCTTCAATAGATAAATGTATTTTTTTCAATATTATTTTAAAATTTTAAAATTTATTTGATTTTTAGACACTTTTATAATAGTTAAACCTTTTTAAACCATAAAGCTTTAATTTTATCGGTTTGACTTCCTGTCAGATTTTTAAAACATTAGAATTTATAAAAAATTAAAGAATCATTATTTTAATTTTTTAAATTTTAAAAAATATATTTATTCAAATTTAGTATTGATTAGGCTCGGATTTAAACCTTAGGCTTCCGACTATAAAATTTTGAGTTGGTCTAATCCATTATCATCTTTAAAAATTATATTTATGTGGATCATTTGGAACAATTTCTTTATTAAATAAGGTTAAGTCTACATAGTATTAGATCTCCCAAAATTTTGTGTCTTAGCGGGATTTCAAATGGGTATTGCTGTTGTTGTATTAATGTTAGAGATTGAAAAGAAAAGAAAAATAATTAGTGTTTTTAATTTTTTTTCCTAATAGAGATTATTTGGAGGACGAGAATTATTCTAGACCTCACGATTCAGCGAAACTTCAACTTCGTGTTTACAAGAATGATGTTGATGATGATTAAATTTCAAAAAAGCTTTCTCTTTTCTTGATTATTTAAAGATCTCTAATATAAATAAAATTAAAAAATATGATACATAAAATTTTATTTATATATTTACACATGTATGTTAAAATTAAAATTAAGAGACAAACACTCATTCATATTATTATGAAAAAAATTAAATTAATATGCTAGCAAATCAAGTGTTACATAAATTACTAAATCTGATTTATTTTTTAATGAGAAATTAATTATACTATCCCCGATAATTCTACAATTCCAACATTTTTTCTTTAACTTAAATGTATTTAAGAAACTAACAATTATTAAAAAATTATGCCATAACATTAAATTCTTAACAAAGAGAAAAGTACTTTTTTTTCATCTTATCATATAAGGTTGATTATTTAATCGACGAAATGTATTGGAGATGGTCATTCTACGTTTTTCTTTTCAGGTATTTCTTTTACTATTTTATAATATATTTTTCTATTTGAATTGTACATATTGTTATATTTGCCTATATATTTATATTCTACTTTAGTTTGGTGCGTTTTTCCGTTCTAATTATAAATATACATTTCTTTATATTAAATATAAATTTATATGTTTGATAACATTGAAATTTACAATATTATAAATATATTTATTTTGCCTACTTTTATATAATTTTAGGGATAATAATGAAGTTAGATTCAAGTGTTTTTAATAAATACCGACCCATAGATCATGTCCTGGCTCAGACCAGCTCAAAACTTACCTCTTCTCGTTTTGCTCTAAGCTTAGACCCGAAAACAACATGGAAATGCTCTTAACAGCTTTGTATGTCTTACCAACATTTTGATGTGAACTGGTGGTAGAAGCTCAAGTTTTGATCAAGTGATCAACAACTTATGTTAAAAATTTGCTAGTAGATTTGCATTTGCAGCTTCAAAGTTTCTATGCAACAATCTGTCATTACCACATGACCAATTTCCATCTAAGTATGCACCAAATTTTGCTTTTTACAAAAGTACATGAATGACGAAGATGTATTGAAAACAGCCTACAGTGTACAACCCTGTAGTATCTCATACAATAAAAACCTCTTGGGTTATCACCAGCCACCGCTGGTTCTTCAAAACTCTCCCACACGGGGAGGGGATTTAATTCAACTGCTCATGGCACTACATTTTACAACGATCTCTATAGGATATACAGAAATCCAATTTTTATCGCAAAGGAGCGACCATCTCGGCCATTGCATTCGCGGAAGCGATCTCACGGAGATGTTCTCACTTCTAGAAAGGTTCCATAGATCCATTCTTAAGTCTCTCAATTCGAGCCTGAAGTCCTGACAAGGCCTTCTCGTCCATAGGAAGTACTGCACTATGGACTGGGTTCTCCGCTGTGCCTGGAGCCTGACCAGAGACTCCATTGTTCAAGTTATCATTCATGGGTATTAATGGCCTGCTACCAGAATCTGGATGCCCAGCACCGGCAGCTAATTGCATGCTCTTCATCCTTTCTCTAATTGCATCTAGTGTTCCACTGGCTACTGCAGTCAGGACAATTGCTTCTATTTGTAAGAAAACAAAAATAGAACACAAAAACGAACAGCACTGGAAACATTTACCTCCACCAATAAATTTGTCATTTCCCAAAGAATTTTCTGAGACGAGACCTCTAGAGGTAATGATATTAGAAGCCCTGATGTCCTCCGCATAGGAGGGAGGTAGATGAAAGTTTGTGGGTTCAGTCTTCATATTCACCGACTTTGAATCATTTAAGGAATTCGTATGAACTGGGGAAAGAGGTGCAAATTCAGGAGAAGAAGCAGACAGCGCAGATGGTGGAGGGGTCGATATTGGCAAACTAGAAGGCGTCCTTCCTGCAGCAGCATTCTTCTCCATCTTCAATAGAAGATAAACCCATTGTTAGGTGCATATTCTTTCACAGAAACTATACGAGAATATGAGGAACTACAAACCTGGGCCAAACCATCTCTGATGTAAGTACGAAAAGCCTCACTTGCATTTTGAAGCTGTGCAAATATATCAACCTGTATTGAAAAATACCAGACGTTTAAACAGGCAAAAGGAGACTACATAAAGCAATAACATCGAAACTCCTCTAGCCATCGCTAGCTACCAAAATCTATGGCCACATCTTACATACAGACAATAGGATGCCAATTACATACCTTGGGGTATAGTTGAGTGATGCGATATAGTTCATAGAGCCCAATGGTGCAAGTTTGCTTGTCACCAATTTTTTTGAAAATCGCAGCAAGTTCTTGCTGGGTAAAGCAAAATGCACAACAACGAGATTTAAGAAAGGGAAACAACTTGTCAAATCACCGAAAAAAGTTCGAATTATCAAAGATCAACAAATTGACTAAAAGGAAATTAGGAAAGACAAACCTTCAATTGAGCATCAGCAGAATGTGTCGGCGCGGATGAATTGTTCGCTGCAGAATCCCCCCAATGAGTTTGGCCCGTAGGCCCTGTTGAGGTCAGCATTCTTGCTGCAGCTAATGTCTGAAAAGATAAAGATGTAAGCAAAAACCACTAAAATCAACCATAACTGAAGAGCAGCGGAATATGTTCTCCAGCTTTTCACCTCAAGGTTCAGATCGATGTATGCAAGAATAATTGGCTGTGGCTTCATATCTATAGGGACCATGGAAAGGTGACCCTTTATTGCAGCTCCACGAAGTTTAACAAGTTCATGCAGAACAGTTTTCACCATGCGTAAAGGTTTGTCATCCGCTCCAGCTCTTTTTTTGTGAGAATCACAACCACAAGCAGAAAAAGGAACACATTAACTCAATTGAGTTGACAAATCAAAATAAAAAGGTCAATAGAACTTAGTTGCAAAGGATTGGGGGGAAAGAAGGCAAAAAATTAATAATGTCTCAAATTCACAATTATTGCATCATTTTTTAAAGCACATATACCTTTTCCTAATTTCTTCCATCCCTAATTCCTGCAGGTATATATGGATACTTTGAAGAATCCGATCAAGGTCAACTTCATAAATAGTGTTCTGTAGAACCTGCATCACGAAAAAATTGTTCAATTTCAAATGATGAACCGGATGAAGTAAAGAATCATTATCCATGGCTTAAGCCGAATATTAAGGTTACTAAAGCACCAGGCTCGAATTCATATGCACATATTGGAGGAGAAATTATCCTGTTTGTTGGATGTCTGACCAACTTAAATTGCCGAAGAATGTTTTATAAAGTGTTGGATGCCTGACCAACTTGTTAACCGTGTTTTACAAAACATGAAAGTAATTAATATTCATTTACGAAAGAAAGCCTCACAGTTGATAATCCCAAATGAAAGGATGAAGGACAGTTTGAATATTGTCGAAGAATCAAGCAACAAATCAGAACATTTATGAAGACTCCAAGAAAGATATAAAATATTATATAACATTACCTTAGTGAGTTTGATTAAACATTTGACCACAAGATCAGAGAACTTCTGATTTCTAATAGCTAAAGTCTCACTCGATGCAGGTGAAGGCCATCTTGAAGGGTCTAGTGGACGCAGCAGGTTAATCAGGACAACAAAAGATGAAGTTCGATCAGCATTATCCTGCACACACAAACACCAACTGATGAAAGCTCAGTTTAAAACTAACTGAAAAAGGAGGTGGCCCTTGAGGGATATTTTACCAGAATTTTGAGCATCAGCACGTTCAACGCTTTCAGAAGTTGGCTTCCATCATCCATATGAGGAACCCTTTCATCCAACAGCCAAAGCAGAAGTTCGGTTATAAGACTGTCAAGGGTACTCTCCTTTACAGCATGGGCAAGCCTTTTATTTTGAAAGGTCTGCAATCAGACCAGAAAATTGTGCCAACTTTTCAATTAGGAGTTATTTGAAGACATCAACTAAGTGGTTCTCAATGCTAAGAAAAAACCAAACTCAGCAAAATAAAAAGAGCATAATTTTGAAATAGGAAATTACAAATGAAGAATGTACCTGCATGAGTGTGTTCAGGACATATTTACAAGACCGCGAGGAAGCTCCCGTTAAACTAAAATCAAAAGTCTTGGGCACCTGTTTATAGAAGAAGAAAGGAGGAGAAATACAGATCATGTTATATGATAAGATGATGAAAGATCAAAGAGAAATCAACACAAGTTAATTAACATGAAAAGGGCAATCACTTTGTTTGCCAAGCAAGAAACAAGGCTATCAGCATCTTTCACAAGATCATCCATCAAGCTTCCTTCTGGATCATTAGTAGCCTGTGCCAACTCATGGCACACAACTTTCATTCCCTCTACTGACTGCAAAAGAGGAATTACACATCCAGCATTACATTTCATCAATATCCGAAAATGAATAGGAAAAAAATATGAAGACGTAAATCAAAATCAGTAAAGAATGGCACAATGAACAAATGGAAAAATATACAGCTATAACAGTTTAAGTAGTTGCATGTCATTAACCCCAACAACACAACTATGACATAATAAGTAAGGGAAGTTCAAAACCACGTCAACCAGGAGACTTGCTAGAAATATAACAGATTCAGAGCTTTAACGGGCATACCTTAAGTTTCGTTCTATTCCTAAGTCTTCCATAGGACAGGTCATAATCCAAAGGTTTAATTAAATTTATTATAGAACATAATGCAAGCTTATGCACATCAATGAACAATGAAATGTTAAAGCTCCAAAAATCATGCAAAATTATTGATTGCTGACAAAAACTATCCCCTAAATCAAGATCAAAAAATCAAAACAAATAGAAATAGTACACAAGATTAGCCCATAGAAGCATGGAAAATGCTAAGCAGAAAACCTGCTCTGGGGAGCCAAAAGAAATGATATCCAAAGCTTCATTCCAGTTTGTGGGCCCATTGGCACCTGCCAATGCATATGGTATTGCAGTCCTATCCATCTGAGGTTCGTGAGGAGTAAAATTTTTCCTGGAAATGAAAAGCATTGCCAATGACTGAGAAACTAGGAATTCATTATATAAAATAGAACAGCATGAAGGAAATTGTCAGAGAAATAACAACCTAGTAATTATTGACCCAGATAAAGATTGCAAAACCTCCCCACTTTGTTCTGCTAAATCAGACCTGGAAAGTACAAAGGTAAATAATACAATGATCAACAAATCAGTTAGAAAACATGAATCTTCAGGCTAAAATTGACCCAAATCTACAGATATAAGAATAACAATTTAGATGGTCAAACTACATAAAAATAACGCTACGAAATCAAACATATCAACACAATTCCAACAAAGAAAGATGTTTAGAAAATAGTTCTACACAATAGCATTAACTTAATTCTTACAGACACAGAAAAGTGCATGACTGGAATATTAAAAAAAAAAGCACTTTTCATTCATGAAATCAGAAGTACCAGGAAGCTTGTTGTGTAAAGAAAAATTTAGATAATGATATCCACATTCTATTTCAATTTTTTATCTTATCCACAAAGCAGAAAACACATCAGTGCACTCTTCTATTACTTTGCTGGATTTCACAATAATGATCCAAAAAATTCATTTAGACATGTCAACTAAGTTCATATAAGCAATCAGGCGTGATATGTGAGCTTCTCTTAACAAGTAACAACTTACATTGTTCATTATGCAACAAGTAATTAGGAGTATAAACAAAAAAATTAATTATCCCAAAGAGCACCACTCATAGTATTAGTGAACAACTTTCTTTACAAATGGAATGTTCAAGGATCACAAAAGAAAAGGATAAATTTCAATTTTGCATGCATAGATTCTGAGAATAACACGAGCATCAGGATCTCAAAATGAGAACTCCATAAAAAATACAAAGAAACTAATTTTAATGTATACAAACCCAGTTTCCCTAACGGAACGCCTCAATGCAGCTCTGGCATCACCTGGCCTTCCTTCCTTTCTTTTCTCCATCTCTCGCACCTACAAAAAGATATTAGACAGAGTGCATTGAAATCATACAAAGATCGCATTCAACTTGGTACCGACCTTCCACTTAAACCTATCATCTAACATGCTCTTTTGAGCATCTGTTAGCTTCCCAACGTATCTCCATATGTCCTCACCTGATAAATTTAGAGAGTAAGTACAGCAGCTTATATACTTCAATACTTGAAATTATTCCTAAAAACACAGCAAACCATGCGAAAATCAACTTCAAATCATTAAGAGGGTAAATATCAAATATCGACAACATAAAGCAGCATGCAAGTTTAAGGCTGTGATAGAACCCTAGGAAAAGGAAAAAATTACAAAAGTTGTGGTTAAAATTAAGCAGAGTCTTCTGACCACATAAAAAAAGATTATCTGATACATACCAAGAATCTTGTAACCAGTAGCTAAAGTGTTCAATGCAGCTTTCCTAGTTTCACCATCCCGTTCTGCTGTTAAGCTTGCAACCATTTGCAAGGACTTCAATTGCCCACTTATCTGTCAGAAAAAACAAAAAAAGAATTAAGTAATAAGAAAATTTTACAACAAAACACACATAACAGCTGCTTGTTACCTCAGCACTATGATGCTCTATCAAGAATCCAATCACATCAGCACACTCGATCCGTGTACGATTGTTTTTGGAGCGCAGGCCTTCCAATATATAAGGCAAAGTTTTTGCTGCAGTATATGAACTGACAATTTGTTTGGTAAGATCACGCATTTTCTCTCGCACCTTTTCAATATTATGTCCAGACTGCAAAGTGAAAATAGCATGTCAGAAAAATGTATATTTTGAATAGTTCTCCAAATCCTATAAGCAACTAGAAAGCTACATAAAATGATTAGACACAAGTCATGAATGACTTAAATAGTAAAAACTAATAGTACCTTTTCTATCAAGCAAGGAAGAAATATGGCAGTCTCCGATTCAGTCAATGTGTATGCCTCATCTCGCAGCATGTCAAACAGTTCAGGAAGAAATTCCAGCACCTGTGCAATTTGCCAAAAGAGAAAATATTTAAAATCATCATACTGAAGGCATACTACATATTATAAATTTAAAAAACAATAATGATATTTGCAAAAGGAAATCTTATACCTTCAGAAGACATGTTGTATTTGATTTACAGAACTGCAGTACAAACCACCTCAAAAGAATATCCAGAACTTCAATTATTTCTCTCTTGACAGAAGGCAGTCCCTGGATTCAAATGGTTGATTCAGAGCCAAAAACTAGTTGCTTTGAAATGATTGTCTCAAAATAACGCTAGATACCTTCTGTAGGATCTCAAGACCATCAACTTGCTTTTTAAAATCAGTACTTGAAAGCCGCCTATACAAATCTTCTCTAAAATACTTCATCATATCACTCTGCAAGAGAAGCCACATTGCATACGTCAATCAAAATGCAGTAAGATGACGAAACCAAGGAAATCTCACTTCAATCTCCCCACAGGTACAAACCTCAAGATCTTGAATTTGTTCTGCCCGCAGTTCTTCAAACTTAAATCTACGAACTACCAATCTCTCCCTCTCTTCCTGTAGATAACCACCTTGAAAAAGTAAATTCTCAAGCACATCATTTAACACGTAATACAAGTTTAACGTTCATGACACAACCATACCTTGTTTGACTCCTTTACATTCAACAAAGCTTGCAACTGAACAGCTCTATCCTGAACAGACATAATTGGCTCTGCCCGTGAACCCTTTGTTGGCATGACTCTCTGGTGAAATATGGAATTAATAATTACTACTCCAATTAAGCATCAGATGGCATGCAAATAAGGAAAAAGAAACAAAAATAGATACCCCAACTGTAGTCCTATTTGTATGCCTTGAGGTAACACTAGCAGCAGATTTTCCACCCTTCAGGCTTAATTTGGATCCTGTTGATATCGTCTTAACAGATTCCAGTGGTTCTGATAAAACATGTCATAAAACAATAAAAAACATCAAGAGTTTTAGAATAGGATCATCTACATAGACATGTACCAAAGATAAAGAAATCCAAGGATCCAGGAGACAGACCTACGAAAGACCCAGAAGGCCTAAACCTTTCAAGGACAAGAGCTAATGCTGGCCCTTGAATATCTCTAAGATTTTTCTCAATCTGAAAAGAAAAGGAATATAAGTACAGACATAAAAGCTTCAACATAACCAAATCAGCATACGAGACCACTAATCAGAAGAGCTACAAAAATACTTACCATTTCTTGTCCAGAAACTCTCAAAATCTCATTGACGCAGGCTTCTGCAGCTTTTCGAACATCTGAAGATTTATCCTAAAGAGATATTCAAGCACACAAAAAGTTCCAAAATGAACACCAATCCATGTGCCAAGTGCAGGAACAGCTCTAGAACTTGTAGATAAAAAGAGAAATTACCGTCATAGCCAAGGCAGTAGGTTTCAGAAGGTGCCCAGCATCAGACAAATCATTCAATCCAGAAAGTTGCTTTGTTAACCAATCAAAGAGGTCCTTACGCCCTTCAGCACCAAGCTTTGTGTCCACCAAAGCTGCTGTGATGTAAGGAATCTAGAACAGAGAGATCATTATTCAATCTGTCAACAAATGTTATAAAATAGAAAAAATGATAGGACACAACAGTTACCATTTTATCAAGATGGACTGCAGCAAGCCAAGAATCCAAAGTACCCAACGCACATTCTCTCATATGTTTCTTGTTGTCACCAAGGCATTTCAAAATATCAGACAAAATGCCCTGCAAGGAACATAGTTATGAAAAACTTGACCATCATCAAGTATAATAAGAAAATGTCAAGTAGAAAACTTTTTGTCAAGATTTTGAAGACCTTGCTTGACTTTTCAACAGCTTGACCCATAGCTGATGCAACCCCACCAACTGTGCTCAAAGTTGTCATGACTAAGTTTTTATTGCTGTCATACAGACGCCCTCTAAGAGCACCAAATAATTCACCTATAATGTGGAAGATAGGTTATAAACATATTGGCGTTCAATTTCACTACAGACTTCTAACATGCACTCCACATTTAAACTTAATAACAGGGAAATTCAAAGGAATTGAAGTTGTACCAGTTCCAGTTGGTTGAATCCTCTTGTTAGCCTCTTCCAATATTTTATTGACTGCATCAATTGACTCCAACCTAACCTGAAAATAGAAGAAGAAATCACCCAAAAGATTACACTAACCATTTATCCAAGTAGTTCAACCGTTCAAGGCAACGCATCACTGGCTTTAAAGCTTTCTCTACATCTAATGGATTCCCATACCTTCCAATCCGGACTTTCCAAGCTCTTAAGCAGACTAGGTGTGATTTTTCCACTAATATCTTCACGTGGCAGGCCATCCAGTCCACCAGAAGAAACAGAGGCTAAAGATTCCAGCGCCCTAACTGTTTTCTTTGGGACAGCTGAAGCACCCTGAGGATACACGACATTTTCAAGTAAAAATAAATACATAAAAGGATACGGCTTAAAGCATGCAACTAAATAATGAACTTCAAAGCATAACTCGCCATTACCTCAAACGGATTCTTCTCAAACTCGGCATCAAGTGCACTAAGCAGAGCAGGTTTGACATCCGCAAGAAATCCCTTAATATCTGCTGAAATTTGATGAAGTCAAAACCATCCATGGAAACTTTAATATATTCAAAAAGAATAAAGAATGACCACACACCTGGGCCAACAAATTTATGTAAAGCCCCCAAAAGCTTAATAGTAGCATTTCTACTAGCAGCAACACTGGATTGCAGCCCAACATCTTTACAGAAATCAATTAAATCCTGAAACATGACAGCATAGCTCTCTCGGAATGTCAAAAGGAGTAAAATAGCTGACACTAGCCACAATGAATAGTAGCTGTGAGCATGGAAGGCACGATAATTAGAGAGGAAAGATATGAAATCACCTTTAGTTTCATATGTGATACGCCAAAATCTTCAACTGCTGAAACCATCCACAAAACTCCCTCACTAAGAACCTTGGGATTCTTGTGCTCCTTCATGATTTTGTAAAGCTGCATCATTTTAAGCCCATAGGTTACAGGAGATACAATAAGAATATAAGATGCAAAAAATCACATGCATTATCCTCATGCATAACAATAGCAACAAAACATATCTTAGGTTAGGCACAACAATCAGGATGAATAGAAAAGTTAGAAAGCTAAATGCTTAGAGCAAAACGAAACATCAATCACAATTATACTTACTCTCTCAAAAATGAAGCCTGGACCTACAGCTTCGGAGAATATAGTAAGACATTTCATTGCATGAACTCGGGTTTTAATATCTGCCACCCTTTCACTAATACCTGCCAATGGGTATGAATAATGTCAAAAATCGAAAACCATTCAGTTATTACCCAATGGACAAAAGGGCAAAACCCAAACAAAAAGGGAAAATAATGAATTCATAGTAAAACTGGAAAAAGGCTGAACCAAAATTTCAAGAAATAGCTCATCAAATTGGCAAAACAAAAGGTACATCTAGAACGATTACCCACCAAGGAGGCACAGCACTACACATTTCTTGGGAAATTTCTTTGCAGTTGAAGCTATATAAGTAATCACTTCAAGAGCCTGTTGCTGAACCTGCATTATGGCTTCATGTCAGGAATGTTAAACTAATAAGAAATATATCTTTAAAAGGAAGTTCAAAGACAACCTCTTAACATTGAGGAATCCATGCATCCCAATACCTGAACATTTTTCTCACTCCAACCAGGAAGAGCACAGAGTAAACGGATCAGAATTTCCACTGATTTATCAAGATCCTGCAATCCTTCAACTTGTGTTTTTAAAGATGATATTGCTGCAATAATTATCAAGAATAAAAACTATCAGTCGGTAAAAGAGAAGGCTCAAAATCCATCACAAATAGGAATTGCCAGAACACATACAGCCCCGGACTCTACGATCCAATTTATCACTCTTAACACATGTAAACAACACGTTAATCGGTGTAGGGGAACCAAAACAAAGAACTTAACCTATAACAACTTGACGTCTTTCACAAATATGGTAAACAACTTCAGAGGTGCCTTCGGCCTTAAGTAATGGAAATTCAAGTTTTTATGATTTCCCTAGCTAATATGATATTCTATAGTCAACATAAGAGAAGTTGATAGGATACAATATTCTACAGTTGTAAATACTGTGATTTACTTGGTGTAAAAACCAATAAAATAATAGAAATATGCAAAGTACTATAACATAAAACATACGGGAAGGGACAGAAAGAAAAACCGCACGTATCCTCGTGGACAAAACCTTTTGTTATATATATATAACTGGAGAACTCACAGACTCTAACCTTCAGGTGTGCACTGGGTAAATCCTCAGGTGCACATAATAGCCCGTCAAAAAGTTTAAACAATATTATAGACTATGAGCTTTTCAGCTATAAGATCACATGTAATTTTGTAAGGTGGCAGATGTCAATGCAACAGAATAAATTTCATTTGTTGAACTTTTTCTCATGAAAATGGATTTCTGTAATTTGACACAAGACATTCAGCTTAGCCTCAAGTACTTTTATAATTATGACAGAAATCTGGTCACAAATTATAGAACATCAACCTAAAACAAACAATGACATCCTCTTAGATTATCAACATCAGCACAACTGCAGCCTGAATCTCTTCATCATTCAAGTAAATGTTCTTAACAGAGACTTAGAGAGGGTTGATAGTTAAACAGCAAAACTAAAAATTGATCGTACATCACAAGAATAGTAGTCACCTTTATTCATATGCATATAATTGATCTGCACAAGCAATAAAAGGAGACAGTCACAAGAACCAGGGCAGATTACCTTCTAGCCGCTCCTTCCAAACAGTGCTTTTCAGTTGAGATACAGTGTCCTCTTGTACAAGAGAACCTAGCCTGCTTTCAATCTCTTCAAGGCTCATATCGACAGGCTGCAAGTATCAAAATATTCAAAGTAATAATCATGCCAAACAGTGGAAAATCATTTGAGTAATTGACCCTGCAACATACAAAAGTAAGTAAACAAGCTTACTTCAATATCTTCGGGTGGTTCAATAGGTTTTGAAGCTTCAGCCCTACCAGCTCCATCTCCTTTCTTGGCGGCCCCTGGTTTGGTAGGCACCACTTTCTTGCCACCGGCCTGATGAACATTAACATAGCATATAAATAAATGGTAGGCTAATTTGCTAGCAAACAAAGATCATGCATGAAAAATAAAAATACTGAGGGCAGGAACGCTATACACACTCACAGCAGCAGTAACAGGCTTCTTTCCAGAAAGCATGCTTGCAGCAGACTTTCTCACGAATGACCCTCCTGATACCTGCAACAGCCATTTCCTAGAATAAGCAACCAAGCAAATATTGATGTTCACTCCTTATTTATTACCTATTTCAATTATAATTAAGTAAATTTCAAACCCCCACTAAAGCATCATAATAACTACCATGAGATACAAATTATGAAGAGAAAACCAAATACAATAAGACGTCAACACTAACCAGTAGAGCATCATAAATTAAGTAAATGGAACATCACCACATAAAAGAAAAATGTAAAACCCACCTCTAGAGTTGATGTACTCACAGAAACAGATTGACCAGTAGCTGGAGAAACAACAGAAAACACGATGCAAAGCCCATAAAAACCAAGTGATACTAGTAGTACTAACATGGTCATGAAATAATTAACTGACCTGCACCTGTACCAGTAGAGACACCACCTCCTGAACCTGCAATCATTTCAGATAGTTTCTTTTTTCTAACATCGTCAAGTTTTTCCAGTGATCTCTCCAGAGGCCTCATGCCAACGGACTAATAAATTGCAGGATAGGTATAAGCATAGGAGTAAAATTTGAGACTAATTCTAACATATTTGTCAGAGATAACATAATAATATTACCTTGGCTATTGCTGCCAAAGCTGAAAAGGCTGGATCCCTAACTTCCGGTGTCCCGTCATTGAGGCACTACAAGATCCAATCAAATGAATCAGAAATATATCCAATAAAGAACAATATTTATGAAATGTAGATCAGGCAAGCATAAATCTGAAGATCCACAAGTCAATCTACAGCTACCACGAGTTATGATAAGCAAACAACAAATGATCAGTCATGTGTGCTCTTTTGCAAGGTTAATTCCTCCAATAAGGCACTTTTGCTAAAAACCATCTTAAGGAACACTGTAACTGATCATCACAAATCCTAAGCTTTTAGTAGGATCATAACATTAATTTTCATAGAATGGATCAAATACCCAAGGCTACAAAACCAAAACATTAATGATAAGTTAAAGCTGCACTAACCTCCATACAAATGGGAACATAATCCTTATGCACCTTCAGGATAACGGCCTTGCTACTTGTTTCAATACAGAATGTCAACCAACTCAAAGTCAATGAGCGCACAAGAGGAACTTTATTTTTTGTAGCAGTCTTAATATCTGTCAGAAAACAATTTGGAACTTTCAAAAAAATGTGTCCCATGCTGAGCATAAACCAACAGATAAACTACTCACTTCCACCAAATGAATAAAAATAATCTTGAGAAGATAAAAATTCTGACATATTTCCTTCCCAGCACAGAAAAAGTAAATAATTATCATCAACAAGTACTAATGCCCTCCAACCCAGGAAACATTATGAGTTGAAACTTCATGAAATGAGCTACAATACTCTGATCCAAGCCTAAACCGATAAGATTATGAAAAAAAGCAAACGAATAAAATGAGATATCAACTTACCTTCAATAATGTCACTGAGATTTAAGCACCCAGCCTTATGCATTGCTTGCAAAGTTTGTGTCAAAGACTCCGTCAGAGTGGGTTTCTTCTCTTTCAATTTTTCCTTTGAAATAAAAGTTCTCCGATTAAACAAGCAATAAATTGAACTCAAACAATCTCTATCAAATATATTTATAGAGTTGTAATCATACACTATTGTGTAGACATGTAGATGAAGGTACAGATACGGGCATACATCTTGTAGTACACAAGAAGAGAAGGCAAATTAGGATCAGGGTTTTTCCAAGCGCATAAATTCAGCAATCAACAGAAGTATTGTTACATGAATAATGACATATACAAAGATGGAGTAGGTGAGCAATCAGATATTTACAGTGTTCCATTTCAGTAACATTGTATGAAATTTTGTATATCCTAAAACCGAAAGCTTTTCTAAATGTAAAAATGTCATATAAGAAAAGTAACAATGTATCTAGAAGTTCTATATTCATGCCACTTAATCAAACTTGAGCACTATCCATGGCACAATAATTCAATGTTTCCTGCAAATCTGTGGAGACTGAAAAGGTAACAAGTGAAACAGAGTCTTCTGCCTTTAGTTTGTATACCAGGGTGAAATGCATCATGTATTCCAAAAAGTCTTTTAGGAAACCTAGTTCAACTATAGAGACCAACCTAGATCTAAATGAGTCTGTAATATGTGTGGATGAGAATTATACTCTTTGAAGTGTACGAGTGTACTTACAAGCAATACTGGCAGCAAGAAGCGAGAACTTGCAGAAAAGTTGGTTCTTAAACCACGAGCAAGATTGCCAAGAGCTTGGATGGCTTCAACAGCAACAGCGATGTTCACATCAGTAACTAGCTGCAGAAAAATTATGGTGAGATATTGTATCTCTAAATGGACAATAAGCGATATATGCAACAAATTAGCACAAGCAACAAAGATAGCTATCAGGCATACAAATAATGGATATGAATGAAATCAGGAATACCTTATTGAACAATAGCCGCATACTGTCATTAACAGTTGGTAAAATCATTAGGATATATTAAAATCTATAAATCAACTGTTCCCATCAACTAAATGGTAAGAAATTCAAAACTACTCGTTATACTTTCCAGTAAACCAAAATACCCTAAGAGAAACAGAGAATAAGATATACATTCCAGGTCATATCTAAGATCTCCCCAAATGTTGTGTTGATTGACCACACAACATTTGGGGAAAACTAGTACAATGAGCCAAAAACGACAAACTAATGAAATTCCCAAAGGCTCAGAGTCAAATAAGCATTCAGCCAAAACTAGCTGTTGTGAAAAATATAATGTAGTTGCCAAACCACAAGAAAGAACATGCCTTTTTTAGTGTCCGACAAACTTCCAAGAAATCACCAGGTGCAATTCTCTTGGTAGAAGCAAGTTTGGTTAGCTCTGCGACAGCCTCCTTCCTCTCTGACCACTTGGCAGCTTTCTGGAGGAAAGATAGAATTTTTCAACCAAAATGAGGGGAAAACCAACAGGAATCATAATCCAAACATATTGTTTCACATAACGCACAACAAAAATGAACAAAGTGGGCCAACAAAAAACAGGAAGATAGTAGGAAGTGTGAGAGCTAACCACTCCATCCCAAAAGCCAGACTTTTCCAAAGGAGTCAATATATCAACAGGATCGACAAGTTCATATTCATCTATTTCCTGAGGAACTGCCAAGGGTAACATATGATAAAAAAAGTTAATGCAATGTCAAGGAGAAGAAAAATACAAAAAACACCTAAAATTGTACACAAACCATCAGGTGCAGCCTCTTCAGTCTGACCAGGACCTGCAACTTCTGATACAACTTCTGACTCCGGCTCCTTGTCTTGTTCAGATCTAGTTAATGAACATCCAAGTTATTCAAATGAAGATGCAAATACCAGCTTGTCACTAGACAACAAGATATATAACCGGCATGTAGCAACAAGAAGTTTGCTTTGAAGTCAAGCAATTACAGGATCCTAATATAAGAATGACACAACACTCAAAATTGGCACCATCAAAGATAAGCAACATTGTACCAACAGAGAAAGATCAATTAAATTTCAATCATACCAACTGCTAGTGTAGAAAAAGTTGTCAAACCAATGACAAGCACATGGACAAAGTGAGCCAAACAAGGATAGTTTGTATTGACAAAATCAAACTAGCATTAAACAAAAGGATACATAACTACAACATGATACTGATGGCAAAAATCAAATGTAGCTTTCCTAAGACAACCAATAGCTATTTATTCGGTCAAAGAAATGAATGCTATCAAACCAGCCCATCAAGTAAGCTGAAGTCATACTTTTCAATGATATTAGAAGATCGAATTAGTAATCAACCAATGCAACAATAACCTGATCTTGCGAGATGGCTTAGCTGCTCCCGTAACATTAACAAGCTCAGCTTCCAACTCTTTTCTCTACAAACAGAACAAAGAAATCGATGAACCATTATGTGATAGAGGAAAAAAAGAGCCATATAACATGTAAAAATGTTAGTACCATTGTATCTCGCATCTTCTCGAACAATATCGATTTTACTGGATCTTTCCCAATCCAACGACAAAGCTCAAGAGTCAGTCCTTTAGAGGAGGCACGAACATTTTGATCTTGATGGTCAAACAATTCTGGAAGCATTTTCAATATCCTCTTTGGTGGCACAACTTTGGCACCAAATTCACTAATAGCAAATGCCATACAGTAAACCTCATGTAATGCAGAGCCAACTTCTTACAATTGAAATCAAGAATCTAATGCAAATACCTCAAGGCTTGAAACATGACATCAATTGCAGGGACAACAGCTTTAGCAACTTTGTTCTTAATTGCTTTCTCCATAGCATCCTATAAGCAGCACAGATTAGCAACTACCAAAATAATGTAGAAAAGGTTGGAACAGGACTTAGAGAAAAGGGAAAGAAGAAAGAAAAGTGGCATCAGTTTTTAAGCATATTGGCATCAAGAATAAAATCATAGCTTTGTATTTATCCATGGTAGACACAAAAGCAAAGTTCTGTTTGACAATCAAAAACTTCTGAAATGAAAACCTTCTAAAACTCAAACCATCCCCCATATGTTACCAGCACCAAAGCCCAAAAACATAGCCAGATACCTCATTCCTAATGTAAAATGTGAACAAAATCTCCTGTCTAGATGCCACTTCTCTGAAAAAAATGCATAAATAATTGAAAAAGCAAAAAGACAATGAAAAAAAATTCACAGCTATAAGTTGAGGTGGCAACCAGCATTAAAAAGAAAGAAAAAGTTCACAGCTATAAGTTGAAAAGTTCTCATCACTCCAATTCCCTATTTTCCATTAAAAAGAAAGAAAAAATTTTCCTAAGAAAGCCATTAGCACTACTTGAGAAACTAGGTGCAAAGACACAGTCACTGAATCATCAGGCATTGACACAGTAAAGGCCAATCTCTCTAAAATCACAAAGAAGTTATAGTACAAGTTGTTGGGTATAGCCAACCTAAATTTTGCTTAAAACTATATCCTAAGGTAGAAAGGTGCATATCATCCTCAATAGAGAGCTGGGACAACCCTAAAACATGACATAAAGAATGGTAGAGGAAATTCTCCATTCGCACTCGATATTTGGCCAACAATACTGATTCTACTTTCCAAGGAGTAACAAAGTTCATGCATCATACAAGAATCAACCATAAATGTTATAATAACTAATTGCATACGACTCACCACAAAAAAATTCAAACTCAAATGAGTTCAACTTGCTTATTTCACATTTATGAAATAAGGAGGATATCTTAGTTGGGGAATTGACAAAAGAAACGGAAGAGAGCAGCAGAAATAGAAGATTATCGACTATTCTCAATATCATCATTTCAAGCAATTGTGAGGCAACACGTAAATTAAGTGTATAAGTCTCTCAAATGTGCAAAAAATTTGTACCACTAATATCTCCCAACCTAAGGAAATGTCAAATGAAACCTTAATCCACATCAGAAAGGCTACCCAAAAAAAAGAAAAAAGGAATGCCCAGATTCCAACAGCAAGTTACTTCCTTTTCAAGATTCAGAGCAACATTTCCATGATTTGTTAACTCAGATACTTGCGTGTTTGAGGTTCTCGTTTTGGGTCCTCTTCAGGGAGTCTAGTTGAGTGATAATCATCTAAAGCAACAGCGATTGGAATCCTAGAATATACTCAGTTAATAGCAACGGACTCGCCATCACCGGGAGAATAAAAAACGTACCAGAAATGCTTCAACTGCCTCCAACTCCACCCAAAGCATAAATGCTGCCTGAGCTTTCTCCACAGTTTTAGGCCGACCAGTGAGGCATTTGGCCACAATTGCATCACAAACTTCTTTACCATATCTAAAACACATCAAACATAAATTACAAACTCAAAACGCCAAGTTCAACAATACACACACAAAACACAAAGAATTAAAAAAAAACAACGAAGTACAAACACAAGAAGGCATAACCACCTCCCAGCATCAGCATCCGCAGCTCGTAAAAATGCTATCAGGGCATCCAGAGCCTTTTCCTGCACTGGCGCATTCGAATCCGCCACAGTCTTCCTAAAAAGCGGACCTATCAAAATTTAAAAAAAATACGTTCACATCAATGCACAATTATCGAAAACAATAAAAATCAAGAAAACATCGATCACAGTCAGATCTGAACGACGGAAGTTAGCAATACAAGAGACAGTGAAACCCTAGGTAAGCAAGCAACCCACCGAATTCACGGAGGCGATGGTCCTTGGGATCGGAAATTGAGTCGCATAGGGCCGCCAAATCAATGTTAGCTTCATTCCTGACCTTCCAATTCTTGTGCAAGAGCCGATCCTCCCAGGGAAGTTTCTTGGCCTCCTTCAACAGCTTCTCTTCTTCCGACATTGTCTCCGGGCATCTACTCTACACTTCACCTCTATGACGATCGGATGGATCTACGTTTTCCACTTCCGTCTATGATTCCTCCGCCGAGTGCCGGCGAGAGCACGTGAGAGAGAACAAAAAAAGGAATGCAACGGACAAAATGAGAGTAGTACGGGGGTTGGGTGTGTAGGTTTTAATTTTATTATCCCCAAAAGAAAATTCAAGAAAAAAACAGAGGAAGAGAGAGAAGGGGGGTGTTATTTTGAATTGTACGTTTTAAGGCAGAACGTTAACCATTCGGTTTCAAGCGCGTGGTTTAGCTTCGTTCTTGTGGATCCCGCCGTGGAGAACAGAGAGTGCAATCGGGCGCGTGGAATTCATTGCTTATGTGGATCCCAGGCGAGGGGCACTCTCCAGGAGCGGAGTGGTGACATGGTACTAGTAAAAGAATGATTATAAACTTGCCAAAGGATTACCTACGGGCAAGCCCACTAAGAGAAGGAGAGAGAGCTTCTAAAGTAGCTGGAAACAGTCTTGTGATCCAACGGTTGAAATTGAAATTAAGTTTAGCCGCGCCTTTAAGTATGTGTTAATTATTGTTATTTGAAAATCTGAAACCGGAAAGACCGGGCCGACCTCTGAAGGGCATCCATAAGCCCGACCCATTTCAATGTGGTTTGTTGATTGGTCCGTAACTCTTGCTACGCTAAATCTTTTTTATTTCAGCCCATTCGTTAAGCTATGTGAAATTTCTTTTATAAGGAAAAAAGAGACCCTAACTTGATATGGTTCAATATTTTTTTATTATTTTTATATAAACTTCTCTTTTAAACTTTTGTTAAATAATATAAATATCATACATTAATCAATCAAACGTGTCTAGACACGACAATGAATCCTAATTTTTAATCTTGAATCAGACTAATTAAACTCGACTAATTTTAATAAATAATTTAAGTAATATATTTAATTGTTTCGAGTTAGATTTAAAAGTTGAGTTTAGAATTCAGATATAAACTTTATAATTTAAGTAATATATTTAATTGTTTCGAGTTAGATTTAAATAAGCTTGATTGGTTTAGAATTCAGATATATTTAAATTTTTTATTTAAACGCGTTATTATAAAGTTTTGAATAACTCAAATTTTGATTAAGCTAAAAATTAAAATGATATTATTTTTAATTTTTTATAGATAAAGCAGGCGAAGTCCAAAAAAAAATCTCTAACTAACGAATATAAGTAACATCATGAAACAGTCACGATTTCATTTTATTCGAATGAATTTGAATTGTACGAATAGAGTTGGCATGCCCCTCCCCCAAACTTAAACTTGATTCATAACTTAACAATGTAAGAGGAGCTATCTTCTCTCTTTTTCTTCTTCTTGAGACAAACTATCTTTTCTTTTTCTTCTTCTTGAGATTGAAGCAATATACGTGTCTTCTTCCTCTTATCCCACGCTGGTCCATAACAAGATATAGAATCCAAAGATCCAACAAGTAATAATCACCACATGCGTTCCACTCAGTGGAGTTACAATTAAGCAGAACCAACTATCAATTACCAATAAGCAAACATGCTATTGGATATTTGGTCCTTGATCGCTTTCAAAGTTTGATGCTTTTTCTTGTTGATGTGAGGTCCACAGTTCCAACCCTTTTTTACCAACCAATACCAGAAAAACGTGAAATTTCCAAATTTTGGTCTCCACCTTCTGAAAACGACTGGGCAGGTCCCCCTGTTTGACCACTTTTTGTTCGTGTACCAAATGGAAAGAGGTCACTTTTGCTTATTCTGGATAAAATAATGTGATGGGGTATGTTCTTTTCAGAGGCTACTTTTGACCTAAGTATCAAGATACAACTAGCCATGACACGTATACAATGTTTTACTATTGTTAAAGATAACTAATTAAATAATCATTCTACTATTTTTTAAAGAAATGAGGTTAAAGAAATAAGATTTATAGAGAAACATAACTCTCAAAATCTAACAGGCAAATCTCAGCACACAAGACTCTTTTAATTGAGTTCTCTATTATTTAAGGGACAGAAAAATAAAAGATTGTTTTCATAACTCAAACTTGTAATTTTCTTGTCACAAAAAAATAAGCTTACTAATATAAATATTATACTTGTAATAATAATATAATATGATGCACATATCTATGTATGTAAAACTTAAGAAAAGTTAAGAACACTCTAATTCATAAAATCATAATTTCTACATGTCTTTTTAATCTTTTTTTTAATTGGACTACAAAATAATCATTATGAAAATATATAATTTCTTGGGAAAAGTCATATATAAGAGATTCATATTTCATATAGCATTATCAAGTTGTGAATATTTATAAGTTAATTATAAATATTTGTAAAATAATTCTTTTCAAAGTGTAGAAAGAGAGATACATAGATAGAAGTATTAAAATCGAAGTAAATGAGTGTGACCCTTTTAAAGCATTCAAAAGCGTGAGAAGGAAACAACATTAAGGTCAAAACATGGCATACCTGGTTGGATTCTGGCCGCCGGCTGACTAGAGTTTGCTTGGTAGTCTTTATCAAAACCACAAGATCAAAGGGAAATTAAGAAATATCAAATCACCAAAACCTTCCACAAAATGATACTGATTTGGTGCTGCAAAGATCAACTAAAGAATCAAAATAATAATTATCTTGGATTTTCCACATATATATCATAAATTTACTACACCGGCATTCCAAGAACCTCCCCATTCAACGTATATGCAAGTGTTAATTCATTCACATAACTTTGCATGTAAACCGATCTTCTTCTTCCTCTGCTGCTTCTTCTTTAAACCGATCAAACGGAATGTATGCATTTTAACATATAAACAAAGACGAAAGATGAAGAAGAGAGAGCAAACATAAACATATAAAGAAGAGAGGGAGAGAGAGAGAGAGAGAGAGAGTAGATATGTATGCTTGGCTCCTCGCACGCCACGGGCAAGAACCAATCAATGCGGTGCGGCGGAGGAGGAAGAGAGACTGGAATTGTCGCCTGTGGCATACAGGGAGCCAGGCATAGTTATGGTCATACCAATCAGTTCATCTTTCTAACAAACGTCTCCATTGATAGCAACCAAAACCATCTATGGTAGTGAATAATAGAGAGAGAAGAATAGACGACTTGGAATATATGGGCATAAGAACTTCTATATATAGAGAGATTCTTATTTCTTACAGTGTTTAATATTGCAAACCTAACCACTTCATTACATATTTCCGATGTTAATTTCAGAAACTATGGAATGGAGTTATGTTTTGTCTTTAGAAAAATGAAAATTTCTAAACATTTAATACATTAACCTAACTAAGTTACGAAACAACAACAACAACAACTTCAATACACGAGGCTCCTATTTTAAGAAGGTCGGAAGAGAGATACTCCTATCAATTAAGAAAATACAAACATTTGGTAAGCTTAAGCATGAAATTGTGAAATAAGCTTAGCTCAATAGGGTAAAGTTACAAAATGATGAGAACTAATTAATCATAATCAAAGTAAATAGCCGCCAACGCCACTAACCCTTTTGCTGTTTTTTTTTTAATGAATAAACAAACGAAATCATAACGTGTCGTTTCCTAGTAGGTAAAAGAAAACCAATCACTTTAGGAATTTCTCCCGCCCTTTATTACATCCTTAAAGTTACCTATGCAGGATATGCCTGTCCTCTCCCTAACCTTGGATCCAACTGAATGTTACATTTTATTTTTGTTAAAAACGTTCTCAATCAAATGCTTCGAGGTAGGGATCAAATGTTAAACCTTATCTTTTCTTTTCATTTCACCGACTGAAAACACAAACCTAGTTTTTCGTTTATGGGGCCTGCCTTGTCGGTTCTCCTTGCGAGTAATCTTTTTAATTTATTTTTTGTAAACCTTTTATTTTTAGAAATAAAAATAGGTTTAATTATTAACATTAAAATAATTTATATTTTATAGTTAATAATAATTTAATATTAAATAATTTTTGAGATAATTTATTTTTAATTAATTAATTTGATTTTAATATCTTATAAAATATTTATTAATAATTATTAGTAAACATTACAACATTTTATTACAATAAATATTTATTAAATACTTATCATATATTTGAAAATAATTTTTAAAAATTAAAATATAAAATATAAATAGTTAAATTTTTACTAATTAATATTAAGTAATTAAATGATATATATTTTATTCGAGCATATAATAAGAAAAATAAAAACAAAAAACATAAATTATTAAATCTAAAGAAATAAAAATTCAAATAAATAAATTCTTCCGAAATTTAAAAATTTCAGTAAAAATAAAACAACATTTAGTAAAAATTTCATTAAGATGTGAGGTTTGGAGAGGTGTAGCAATACATAATCTTACCTCTAACTAATAAAGATATTATTTTTAATGCATTAAAAACAAGTAAACTATAAACTTTTCTTTTCTCAAAGTTGTATAAGCAATCTACAAAATGATGAATTATGGTTATAAGCAAAATGATGTTGCATTTTGAAGACTTCTTAATATTGATAGAGGTACACCATTGGGCCTCTCAAAATTTTAAAAATTAAATGCTTTTATTTTTAATTAATATATATACAAGATCAGAGTTATTTAAGAATCAGTGGTATATTGGGTTATCCAAAATTTAAAAAATTTTAATAATTGAGCCCTCCTATTTTAAATTTCTAGCTCCGTCAAGTTCTATATTCCAAGCATAAAACCTAACTATGATTAGTGTCATTCTTATGGATGACACGAACAATTCTCCTTTTCGCACGTGAAAAATTATAGTCATATACTCAGTTATGTATTAATTAAGGACTTACTCTTAGAATAAATTACTATCCCATAAAATAGGGTAGGCATGGAAGTGATATTTCTCATATCTCGTGTGTAAAGTTCTAATTCCTCTAGTCATGACCCACGAGTAGCAATCAATGATTGCGGTTTCCACGCATGGTCCCCACTGTCATTATTATATTCTATATTTTCACTTACAGATGCTGTTCTTCTTCTTTACGAGCCAAGTGTCCTAATCTCCTTTTAGTTTGCAATAACTTGGTGACTAATCTCAATCTTTTTCAGAGATATACAAATAAATGCATGCTGTTTTTTAAAATGTATTTATTATCATTTGAACTCCAATATTCACAAGAGAGGATAATATCGCTAATGGTAGCTTAACTGATTGTTTGATGGACTTTTGGAGGTTAATAAGTATTTTTTATTATAATTTTTTTAAGAAAAATTGATGTTTAGTTGTAAAATAAAAATATTTTTTAATAAATATGATTTTTTAGCAATTAAAATATAGCTTTATAAGAAGCTCAAATTTGGAGCTTTTCAAAAAACCTCTCAAATGACTTTTTTAAGTAGTCAGATTAATTAATGAGCCTATTTTTTAATCTTTTATGGCCCTATGTTTTACACATAATTTTCACAATACTCACAAACTCATTTTCACTTTTATCTTGCAAACTCATCTTCTCTGATATCTTGCGCAGTTATTTCATATGGTTTAAAATTATATAATAATTAATATATTGTGCTATCCGCATTGTTTAATATACTTTAAATGATATTTATATACATAAATAATTTTTATTACAAATAAAATATAGTTAACATTAAAAGCGAATTTTATTTTTTATGTTACCAAATAGTCTACTGTATGAAGTTCTTTCAAAAAATTCTTTTTTAAATGACAGTAAAACAGTCAACTGAATTTCAAGCAGTCAATTAAATTTTTATAAAAGTTCTTCTCAGAAGAAATTTACAGAAAAAGACTCTATTGTAAAAAAATTTACTTGTATAAACCCAACCAAATAGAGGCTAAATATGTTATGAATCTAGTTTTCTTTTGTCCTTTTATATTAAATACCTCACTCACTATTGGTTTTACGTAGTCTAGAAAAAAAATAATTAATATAAATTTAGACAATGAGTTAGGTGAGTAATAATGGTTTGATTATTGTAAATTATCGCAAGTTTGAATACATTTATAAAACCTGCTGAACATCCCTCAAAAAAAAAAAACCTGCTGAACATTACATATCAAATTCCAATTACAAGTTTAGGTCTGATTTTCTGTTTTCAATTTCTATTTTTCTTTTAAATACATAATAATAATTACATAAATAAATTTATTTTAATGTCTTATATAATACTTATTAACAAATTATTATTTTGTTTTAAAAAATAAATAATTTATAAATTAAATTTTTTATACATGAATATTTATTTTAAATATACTTAATTATTAAATCAATTTTTAAATTTTACATATCTTGAAGATATTTTAAATTTAATTATATTCATTAATAATTATTTAATTTAATTTTAAAAAAAGCAAAATTAAATTATTAATAACTCTTGTTACTAATTAATTTTAATTAAATAAATATAATAATAAATTAAATTATTCATAATTTTATTAAAAAATAATATGTTAAATAATTAAATAATATATATTTAGCTGATAATAAACTGAAAAAATCGAAATAAAAAGCAAATTTTGCTTTTTATAATTTGTAAAACTAAAACCATAAGAAGAAATTAAAACTCAAGTGAAGTAAATAATTTTAATTAGAAATTAAAAAAGTAAAAAAAAAAAAAAAAAGAGCAAACACTTCAAAGGCAATGTGAGAAGTGTGAATGCAAAGAAAAGTAATAAAGAAGCTCTGACTTGACTGTGGAAGTGATTGACACAAAATAAATTTCCATAAATTAGAAAGGGATCGCAGTAATCATTCGAAGGTTTCGGAAAAGCGAACTTTTTATGGATGATTATTCTGTTCAACTCCAAATTTCCGAAACACCATCATTTCTTCTAGCATAATCTTTGACACTCTTATGATAATTAGCATGATTTCGTTGATAGTGTTAGCCTTTAGACACCATCATAGGTAGTGTAAAATGAAAGAAAAGCAGTGAAAAAGCTAACTAGTAAATGTAAAACGGGTAAAACAGAGGAAAAGAATCAACAGAAAAAGATATTTGTACCTTCTCATAAATGATCACATCTTATGAGTTAGGTTCATCAAATTGTAAACGATTCACACTAAATCCAACGTTTAATTCAAGATAATATTAGTCGATGTTTGGAATAGAACCTAACTCATAAGATGTGATCAAGTCCAATTCCAATTCTATCGAACTGTTCAAAGTTACCTTAGAGTAAAATGGATCCTTGTCAATCAAATCTGCATATGAGCTAATTGAGAATATTGGGGACAGCGGGATTAGTAGATTGTGGTCTTCAATTTGAAAATGGCAAGATCCGCAACATATCAGATCTTTCTTATGCTAGTTGCTAAAGGAAATCTTTTGACTAATTAACGTATTTATAGACATCTTATTGACGATGACAACTGTTCCTATTGTGATCATCTTGAATCTTGCTTGCATGCTCTTAGAAATTATCTTAGAGTGCGGCATTTTTTGATGCAATTTTCCTTTGAAGTGGAGCTTACGAAATTCCCTAATCCAAGCGCTTCAGTGCGGCTGATCTCAAATCTGTACAATCACGCAGAGATTAGTGAGATACAATGATCAATTCTTTTGGAGATCTTCTGCTGGTTCTGTGATTTTGGCGAAATAAAAGTATATTTGAAAATACTTTTACTGGCCAGTGGCTAGCAAGACTATTATTCTAAAATATACTACCAGGGTGTTGAAAGCAAGTCAGGTTACTACTCGAGCTACTATTGGTCATAATGTTAGTCATTAGTAAACTTATTGTTGGGCCAAACCGAGGGAGAGATGAATCAGGTTGAATACAGATGGAGTAAAGCGATTGTCTGGTCGGACTGCCTCTGTTGAGGGTCTCCTTCGAAATTGCACTGGCGGTTGGTTGAGAGGTTTCATCCATAATATTATATTTTGCTCGGTACTGGATACTGAATTACGAGGTGTTTATTCGATATTGAATCTGGCTTAAGCTATGGGTTATCGAAGAGTTGAACTAAAAGTTAATTCCTTAGTTATCATTAACATTCTTTCATCTTCAGGTTCGAGATTGTCTTATAACACTTTCGTAGTTAAGACTATTCATGATCTACCAGCTAAATCTTGGACAATTCATCTCCGCCCTATTTTTCGTAAAGGAAATCATTGCACTAATTAGTTAGCTTCTCATACGGAGCCTTTCAACTTTGGCATTACCAATTTACAATATCCTCCTTCGGAATGTCTTGATATCCTTTACGAGGTTATGTACGAGGTTTTAACCTCACAACTTACTCTTTAAGCTTTGCTTTTACTCCTTTGCATTGAAAAAAAAAAGTCAGTTTGGCACACGATCCAGCATGGAGAGACACGATTTTGTGAGTAAAGACTTTGCGAGGAGGATGACTGGCCTACTTCCCACTTTCTTTTGCTTTTACTTTTACTTGGCCGCCACAATCCATTGAACTGACCAGGCATTCTTATCAATTTTGTCATCTTCAACGGAAAGCTTGCGAAATTTCAACATAGCTACTATTGGTTGTACATATTCGTAATTAGAGTCAGTCCACAATCTGATAATTCCACTTAGGGTTGACAAGTTTTATCCGAACGTGCCTAATTTAAAACTAAAATCAACAAGTTTGACTCAAATTAATCAGTTTTAAATTAAACTCAATTTTTTATATATATAAAATTTCAAACATCAAATCAGCCTAGGTCAAATTTAGCCTATTTCAGTTCTAATACAGTTTTAATAAACTTAAAATTACATGTGTAAGGTAACAAGTATTAAGCCGTATTATTTGTATCCTACCTTAGCAAATTTAAAGGTTTTAAAAATCTGATCGAATTGTCTAAGCCGACCAAAAAAATTTGAACAAGTTAATTTTTATATGTAGAGGTTATTAGGTGAAATCGAACCGAATTATTGATCGGTTAAAACTTTTTTCGATTGGACCAAACAGTTCAATCTAGTTTTTAAAACCTTGGCAAATTATATCGACGAGATAAAATATTTTATAGGAAGAACTAAAATCACAAGTTTGAAAGGAAACTAAATTTGTTTTTAAAGATTTACGAGGAATAAGACATATTCATGTTTATAAGGCTAGATTTGGTAACTTGGCCGTTGTGAGAATGAGTATATAAATTACATTTTTGCTTGTTTGGACGTTAGTAATAGATAAGATATGGATTAACAAATTTGGAATGAATTTTAAATAATCTTAAATTTTTTATTTTCTGCCGGCATAACCTAAAATTACATATTAAAATAATAATTTTTTTGGTAAATCATTAAAATAATAAATTTATATTTTTAATAATCATAACTTTTTTTTCCTTTTTTCTTCTTCTTTTCGTTTAGGCTCAACTAAAACTCTCCATTTAAGAATTTAAGATTAGATTATTTATTTAGACATACATTATTTTGATTGATTCTTGTTACATAATTATTATCTTACTTTATTTAATAATTATTTTATTTTATTTCAATAGTTTTATATTATAAAATAAGTTCATTAAGATTTTTTAGTTTTATTCTTATAAAAATAATACAAATTATATAAAAATTAATAATTTATTGAATCATAAAAATAATTTTAATTATTTATTTGTTAAATAAAATTTTTATTAATTAATAATAATACATAATATTTTAATTATTTATTTACAAAATCAATCACATAATAATCAAACATAATTAAAAATTTGTCATTAATATTTTTAATATTTGATACAAAATCATGATGTAGCTATTATCTTTTATAATCTCATATCTAATTCATGCAAACCAAATATTTATAATGAGTAATTTTATTCCTATTTTAATTCTCACTTTTCATTCCTATTTTTTCCAAAGAGTTAAAGAACTAACCAGCTTAGAGATTACCCTTCTCAGAATCAATCATTCTTAAATTCCTTGTTTACGGGGTTTTCTTTGAATCTATTTTCCAAGTCTTTTAGATTAAGTAATTCACATCTTTGTTTTACTTTTTTTTTAAATAAGCTTAAGCAAAGTTTTCATTATATTCTTTGTTATGGTTGCAAAGTTTTTATTTTTATTTTTGATTTTTTTGTTTTTGTTTTTAAATTTAATAAAAAACCTTTTTGTTTGAGTTGTTAGTTTCTGTTTTCGATTTTAGTTTTTTTCGGTTTTCAAAAATTATGAAAACCATAAAAAATAATTTTTATTTCCTGTTTTTATAATCTGATTTATTATCATTTAAATATATATTATTTAATTATTAATAAAATTATGAATAAATTAATTCAACATTATATTTATATATTTTATAAATTAAAATTAATTACCAATACAATTATGCATAATTTAATGTTATTTAATTTTTATAATTAAATTATATATAATTAAATTAAAAATATATAAATATTCAAATAAATTTTGATTTAATAATTAAAATATATTTCAAATAAATATTAATTTATAAATAAAATTTTGATTTTTCAATTAATTAAAATAAAATAATTTTATTAATAATTTATTAATAAATATTATATAAGAGATTAAATAAATTTATTTAATTAAAAATAATTTATCTTTAAATTTTATTTCAGATAATGCTTCACACAAGACTTCCCTTTAGATGAAAACTTCTGATCATTCAACAAATATTTCATCATGCATGTGGTTATTCAAATAGGTTAATCTAACGTTCAATTGATACACATTTCTTTCTTTTCGAACAATAATGTCGTTGTATCAAATCTTACAAACCGGAACAAATGTCTCGTTAAATCCACTTCTTGTTTTCTAGAATATCCTTTCATAACTAGTATGATTTTGCATTTACCCGTGGAGACGTCTAAATTAAGTTTCAATATGAATACCGATTTAACCATAATAACCCTTTAATTAAAGGGTTTTTTAACCAACTCCTAAATAGCTTTTTTTTTAATCATTACGATCTCCTCCTTCGTTATTGCTTCCTATTGCCTCTTGAAAATTTACAGGTTCAAAGAACAATTAGATTTCCTATAGATTTCTTATTCCTCATAGTATTCTTTCTTCATCATCGTAATTAACTTCATCTTGTACTATAATGGCCTCAAGATCTCGGTTGAAATCTTCGATAGCAATTTTTTTAGAATTAACAACTAGTGACTTGTTCTAATCCCAAGCAGCATCCTTATACAACTTTTTTTATTTTTGACTATCGCAATCTGTTTTTTCTTTTTCTTTTAGTTAAAGACTTTATACCCCTTTCTTTGAATGTTGTACCCATAAATAAACCAACCAAGTCTCTACAATCAAGTTTCCCTATTTTTACATTGGGAATTTGTATATAACAAACATAGCCAAACATTTTAAGATGCTTTATGCTTGGTTTGTGCTCAAGATGTATAATAGGAACTTTTTTTTAAGTAAATACAATGAAAGTGTATATATATATATATTAATAAATGTTTTTAAAGCATATTCTCAAACATCAAACACCATGTTATATTTAAAATAGACCTATTTTCCCTTTCACTTACTCTAATTTGTTATGGAATATAAGTGATTATGCATTAATGATGAATTTTAGCTTCTTGGATATTGTTTTAATTTGTTTTGAATTATACTATAAGTCATTATCAGACACCATGATTAAATGGTAATATTACTTCTCCACATTAGCTTGGAACTTTTAACAGATATTAAAAACTTATATATTTTTTGTTGTGTAAATAAACCCTAACACAATCTACTATAGTCGTTAATAAATGTCATCGAATATTTTTCTTTCACCAAATGATGGTGTTGTTATATGTCCACAAACTTCCACTAGCACAAGTTGTAGCTTCTTAGATGCTCTCCATGCTTGATTCACTAGATATAGGATTTTGGTCAAATTCGTTTTCTAATATATTTTATAGATTTGTTGATTTTGCTTTCAAAAGGCATAGTAGTCATAAGACCTTTATTTTCATTTGATTCATGAAATTATAGTTAAAATTTCCTAATATTTTATGCCATAACATATATTCATTAATAATATTGGTGTATGCTTGAGCATGAGATTGATTCCACTCAATTGGATAACTTATGTCAAGCATTTTAACTTCAAAAACATTCACACCATTTTATCAAAATTTTCACACATAATTTTGTGGAAAGCTAATGTATAATTAATTTTTAGTAATTATCTAACACTTAATAAATTTTCATGTAGTTCAGGCATAAAGAAACCTTTATAAATCAATTATGTACCTAAGGGAGTGTTGACACTACCCACACCTTTGGTTATTAGGGATATATTTTCTATCACCAACTATCAGTCTTGAAATATAAGTTCTATTAAATCTCTAAAAAGATTTTTGCATCAAAAGGCAAGTGATGACTGCATCTCTTACCTAATAGCCAAACATCATTGATACAAATTATAGAACAACATTCTTTATGCTTGAGAATAATGAATATTTTTCCTTATTGAATTCTAATTTTTTAACTACTTATGCTTTTTGTTGTTATGACTATGTTTTCGATTTACACATTTTTTATTGTGTGTGACTTATATGATTATTTCTAGAAAAATGGTTGTTTTTTAAAGTCTTTAGGCAAACACAGTCTAGAACATGGTTGTGTATTAGGGCATGTTTTACTTTGGATTGTAATGGTGGAGACATAGACTAGAGCACATGTGTGTTAATATGGCAAATAAATTTTAAAGAAGAACACAATATAGGATAAAGGTGTGTCAAAGTCTATGTTTATATGTTGAAAAAAAATTAGTGACTTTCATAACTTGAGAGACAGGTGTGTCAAAGCTCGTGTCCATATTTTATCATAATGAATTACACGACTTAATACATTATTGTGTCCTAAGTTATATCCATAATAGATTGCCTTATTTAGAAGAATATTTTTAGTGGGTTTCAAACTCTAGAAAGAATATAAGACTTATTAGAATAATATTTAAATTAGGTAGGACTAAATAAGAGAAAAGTTGTGTAGGATTGTACCAATTAGAGTTTTATATATAACTATATTTATATAAGAGAGTTGTAATATTTATGATTATTGATCAATCCAGTGAAGACACCTGCTTTTGCTGATGATGGAGATGCACCCAATTGGTCGAACCTTGTCAAAATATTATTATTATTCTTGTTATTTTTTATACTACTCAATTTCTTGTTGCCTATACTTTCTCAATAAGTGATATCAGAACATAGTTAAGACAATAATGTCTTTGGTTTCAAGGTTTAAAATAGAAAATTTTAATGGAACTAAAAATTTTAGACTATAGTAATGGAGAGTTAAGGGTTTTTTTTAATATAACAAGTGCATATTAAAGGGCTACGAAAGAATAAGTTACAAGTTATAGATAAGCTCAACTAAGAGGAGTTATAGATGTTAGTTGCTAGGACCTTAGGAGTTATAGATGTGAGATGTTAAGACCCTACAATTATGTTTAACATATGAGTCATATACTACATTATGGATAGTATATTTGTTATAAAGATACGGGAAAAATTGAAGAGTTGAAACATGTTAAAGCTTTTTATAAACAAGTTATATATGAAATAGATATTGTATAAGTTAAGATGTAAGTGGGAACAAATCTGGAATACCATGTCAATCTATTTAACTAAATAGTCAGTGACTTATTAAGGCTTGAGATGATAATTACAGATGATGATAAATAATGATTTTGCTTTATTCTTCACCTATTTCTTATAAACATCTAGTGATCATACTCACATTGTGTAAGGATACAATTATTATGAAGGACATCACTAATGCACTATTGGATCACAACCAATCAAGATAGAACAATAACGAAGGCTCTCAAAGTGAAAGGTTGTATTTAAGAGGAAATTGAAATCGTAAATAAAAAACCATAGGAAAGATGGTTTGTCAACGTGAAGTATACATTGAATTTTGAGTGTAACACCCCACTCCCGCATGACCCGAACCCGACATCGATGGTGATATCCGATTCCGTGCCCCACGAGGGTGACGTGCTACATCACTCAGACTAAACTCAGTATAACTTTTTTTCTAATACAATCATATGCACGGAAATCAGTAGGAACTTTGGGCCCGCTTTAATTTGGGAACATTTTCAGTCATAACAATACACTCAACATTTTTCAAGATAGCCATTTAATGTACAAAAATTAATAATCAAATTGGGCCCAATTTTATCCATAAATATTTCAGTGAACACATTACAATCAAGAGAATTCCAATAGCCAATCGGGGCCCCCTCTAAATACAAAGCACTACAATCCGTTGACTTCATCAGTTGTACAAAATTTCAAAAATAAATACAACTTTACTAGACACTATGAATACGCGAATTGATCCCGACCTCCATCTCGGACTTACAGGTAGTAGGCATACTCCCGTTTGTCGAAAGGGGTGCTCTTCAAAGCCTGGAAAAATAATTACAAAGTTTGGGTGAGTTTTGCGAACTCAGTGAGGAACCACCATCGATGGTTCACCTAATTCATGCAGCACATCAAGTCACATAACATATACTCACATTATTGCATGTCGGATCATATTTCACAATTTTACTTTAACATAGATAATTGCACTTGAGCATAGACATTTAAACATATCAGTCAATTAGACGGATTTAACCAAATGAATACATGCAATACTCACAGTTATATCACAATTTCAAATTCAGAAGTACCACATGATTGCACGCAAGCAAATCATAATTATTTCACAATCAAATGTTTAGAAGTGCCACATGATTATGATCACATAAGTAGAAGGCATTTTTTTTGCCTTTCACCCAATCACAATTATTCACTAAAATGCATATGACATGTGCATGTGACACTTTTCTAATTTATTTCGATGTTGCGATCTAGTGCCTAAATTGTCCCGTATTTATTAGATATCGGGCTCATTGATAACTGTCTCATATAGAGCTCATTAAATAACTGTCCCATATAGGGCTCATTGACCGGTGAGCCTGTGGCTCTGAATCTCTGTGGGCTCGAGGCCCTAATACGTTGAGCCTTTAGCTCTCGGTGGCTGCTCCAGTCACAACTGTCATTATTTGATCATGCATTCATGTATGAAATGCATATGTCCCAATTTAACAGTAAATGTGTCACAATGAATCCATGTGTCACGATGTAACACATATCACGAT